>PVIJ01015352.1:0-36839 GCA_004024925.1 Scalopus aquaticus
GATACTATTATTCTAAACAGCAGCTTATTTCTACAGTTTCTTAAAGTATTTGACATGCAAAGAGAGATGAAGCTAAGTTACCAAGAATGAGAACCACAGAATTTATAGAACAAAAGCAAACCATGGAAACTATAAATATTGGAATTACTGACAGAGACTATAAAATAAATAAGATTTCTTGTGTAAGTTCTTAGGAGCCAAGCCTGGAAATTTGTATAGAAGGGAATTATAAACTATTGAAAAATGGCAAAGATAGTTTAAATTAGAAACGCAAGCGCTGAAAAGAATCTTGGGAGCAGAAAATTAAGCTCAGTGACAAATTTAACAGCAGATTAGATACAATTGAAGAACTAGAGAATTGAAAGATATGTCAGAAGAAACTACCCAGAATGAAGCATAAAAACAGGATAATGAGAAAAATTAAAGAAAGAGAATCTAACTTTTTTAATGTGGTGAAATATGCATAGTATAAAATAGCTATCTAACCATAGTTGAAGCGCACAGTTTAGTAGTGTTCAGTATACTCGCATTATTATGCAACCAGTTTCTAGAACTTTTTCTTCTAGCAAAACTGAAACTATATACTCTTTAAATAATAATTCCCCATTCCTGGGCCTCCCTGGTGGCGCTGGTTGAGCACTGTGCTGTGGAGCTGTCAGCAGCATTCCATGAGAGTTCGCCGCCCAGCCGGGGAGAATCCCACATGGTGCGGCAGACCTCTCCTGCCTCGCCCGCTGCTCCCCTCAGCAGTGTATTTCTGATCTGCCTGTTCTGCTCCCCACTCTGTCTCTGGTGAACCCTCTCGCCACCCATGCCTCGGGCCTGTACCCCAGCTTGTATGTATAAATAAATAAATCTTTAAAAAAAAAATCCCATTTCTGTTTCCCTTCCTCTCAGCTTATGACAAATACCACTATCCTTCCTGTCTCTGAATTTGATTACTCTAAGTACTTAATATAAATAAATCATAGAGTTTTTGTCTTTTTGTGTGAGGTACTTAATTTTTAAATGGAATTCCCAGTAGAAGAGTGGATCAGAGGCATAAATAAAAGAGATACTGGCTGAGAATTTTCAGAATTATTGAAAAATATTTAAAGGTTCAAGAAATCTGGTGACTCCTCATAAGATAATAGGAAATCCATAACTGCATAAACCACAGTGAAACTGTAGGGGAAAAAAAAACGTAATGTTTAATAAGGTACCGGGGGGAAAAATCCAGAATCCCTTCAAAACATCAATTATTAGAGTTCACATCTCAACAGTAGCAATGGATACCAGAATATAGTCCAATCGCTCTTTTTTAAGATTTATTTATTTATGTATACAAGAGCTGGGGTGTAGGCCAGAGGTGTGGGGGGGGGGTGAGAGGATTCACCAGAGAATGAGTGGTGAGCAGAACAGGCAGATCTACTGAAATACACTGCTGAGGGGAGCAGCAGGCAAGACAGGAGAGGTCTGCTGCACCATGTGGGAAGCTCCCTGGCCAGAGATTGAACTAGTGCTGCATTGGCTGCTGGTAGCTTCATAGTGCTGAGACTTAACCCCTTGCACCACCAGGGAGACCCTAGTCAGTTACTCTTCAATGAGCACAAAAAATATTTAGCAATCTAGAAATCTATATCTTATTTAAAGATACTTTAAGAATGAAGGCAAAATAGGGGCCACCCTGGTGGCGCAGTGGTTGAGCACTGCACTGTGGAGCTGTCGGCAGCGCGCGGTGAGAGTTCGATGCCCGGCCGGGGAGAGTCCCACATGGTGCGGCAAACCTCTCCTGCCTCGCCCGCTGCACCCCAAAGCAGTGTATTTCTCATCTGCCTGTTCTGCTCCCCACTCTGTCTCTAGTGAACCCTCTCGCCGCCCACACCTCTGGCCTGTACCCCAGCTTGTATGTATGAATAAATAAATCTTAAAAAAAAAAAGAATGAAGGCAAAATAAAGATATATTTAGGCAAGCAAAAGTCAAAGGAATATACAAATCATAGACTGTTTTAAAGAAAATGCTAATCATGTCGTTTTAAAAAAATATTTATTTTTACTTATTTATACATACAAGAACTGGGGTGTAAGCCAGAGGTGGGGGAGTGTCAGAGGATTCCCCAGACACAGAGTGGGGAGCAGAACAGGTGGATCTACTGAAATACACTACTGAAGGGACCAGTGGGTGAGATAGGCTCCAAGTGGGTTAGCTCCCTGGCTGGGGATTGAACTCCTGCCACAGTGACTGGCAATAGCTTGATAGCACTGAGACTTTAACCACTGCATCACCTGGGAGGCCCCACTAATGATGTTTTTATGATATGGGAAAGAATGAAGGCCAAGGAAAAAACTAATGTATTGATAAATCTAAATGAACCTCAACTATGTAAAATAATAATGGTTACTTTGTGTGTGTTTGTCAAATATTCAATCATGTTAGTAATAGAGAAATTTTAAGTAATTGATATATATATATATATATATATATATATATATATATATATATATATATATATATATATACTATGCATTTTAATGTAAAAACCCCCACAATAGCCTATAAGTTGGGAGGGCAGTGAAATGGAGTTTAAAAAAGATTTTGCATTATTTGAGAGAAGGGTATTGATATTCCAGACTTTGATAAGTAAAGGATACATGTTATAAGTTCATGGTAACCACTAAAAAGATAAAAGAATACCTAACTTCTAAATTAATGTGTGTGAAGGAATGACTGGAATGATTAAAAAAAAAAAGAGTAGAAAAATTCTTACCAAATTTAGAAATAAAAGAGAAATAATGTAATCCAGTAAAGGATAGAGAAAATAAAGCAGCAAAAATTACAATAGGAAAATATAGAAAGCTTTTTCTTTGAAACTGTGAGCACAACAAGGAGTGCTTTGCCCACTTCATTCAAAATGACCTGGAGACCCTGGACAGTAATTAATGCAAGAAAAAGAAAAAAATATAAAGGAACTGTCATAATTTGTAGATGATAATGTGAACAACTCTAAAGAACCTATGGACAAATTACTAGAATTAGTAAGGATTTGATTCATCTATTAACTTATTTACAAAATCACTTTTATTTCTTTATATCACTGAGCTTAGAAAATAAAATTTGTAAAAGGAAACCCTTTATATAGCCTCAAAAATAATCAAGTACTGGGGCCTCTCTGGTGGCGCCAGGGTTAAAGTCTCAGGGCTATCAAGCTATTGCCAACCACTATGGCATGAGTTCAATCCCCAGCCAGGGAACTAACGCACATGGTGCAACAGACCTCTCCTGTCTTGCCCACTGCTCCCTTCAGTAGTATATTTCAGTGGATCTGCCTGTTCTGCTCCCAACTCTGACTCTGGTGAATCCTCTCACCCCCAGCAACCCTGGCCTATACCCCAGTCCTTATATTCATAGATAAATAAAAATAAATCTTTAAAAAAAATAGAAGAGAATAAAGTATTCAAGTGTACTCTGTTGGATACTTGACTGATAGTGTTGCCATTACAGAACAGTGGGCAAAGGATAGACTTACCAATAATGATCACTGGTATGTTGGAATATCCACATGGGGAAAAAATGGAATTGGAATCTAGCCCAAAGTGTTCACAAAAAGAAAGGCCTAGATGTGAAAGGAAAACTAATAAAACAAAGATAGTACTGAACAAGAAGAGGTTTAAATCAAGTACCTGACTACATAAAAAATTGAAAATGAGGGCCTCCTTGGTGGCTTAGCGGTTAAGCACTGCGCTGTGGAGCACGAGTTCATCGCCTGGCTTGGGAGATTCCCATATGGCGCGGCAGACCTCTCCTGCCTCGCCCCGTTGCTCCCCTCAGCAGTGTATTTCCATTGATCTGGCTGTTCTGCTCCCCACTCTGTCTCTGGTGAACCCTCTCGCCACCCCACGCCTCTGGCCTGTACCCCAGCTTGTATGCATAAATAAATAAATCTTTAAAAAAAAATGTGAAAAATACCAACCTTCTTTAAAAAAAAAATTGAAAATGAGGAGACACACTTACAAGTAGGACCAGATATTAGTAACACATATCCATAAAAAATTGATGAGATTTTAACTCTTACAAGTTAATTAAAAAAACACAGACGGAGGGAACTTCATACAAGGAGCTCAATCCCATCTGTAATTAGGGAAATGCAAATTAAAACGACAGTAAGATACCACTACATGATCATCAGAATAACTAAAAAGTCTGGCTAAGTGTTAGCAAGGATGTGCTGTAACAAGAAATGTCATTTACTGCTGTAGTGACAAAATTTGGTACATGTGAACACATGTGCCAGAAAACCTGTAAAAGATTGTTCCTAAGAGTATCATTATTAATAATTCCAAGCTGGAAACAACCCATCCTTCAACTATAGAATAAACAAATTGTGTATATTCATACAATGAAATACTATCCATTAAAGCAAATATTGTTATTACAATTGTGTAAATAATGTAGGACAAAACAAATGAGAGTCAGAACTAAATAAACTATATTGTTTAGGGATACATCAGTAAAATAAAAAGTTGGGATAGAAGTTCTTTTGGGAGAAGGGTGGTGTTGTGATAGGTAATAGGCCTAGGAGAACTCCTGGAATGTTGGTAGTACTCTATTTCTTAATGTGGAGGGTGGTTGCATGGATATTTTTGCATATTTGTTAAGGTGTACATTTATGTTTATGAAGGTTTTTTTTTCCCTTGTGAAATGGTTGATATATTTTGACTGGGCAAAGAAAAGCAAAAGCATATAGTTATCCTTGAATGGATGTTTCTTAATGCCCCAGCCTCTTTAATTTAGTTTCTTTTTACATAACAGGGCTGTAAAGTGAGGGACCACATGGTTGCTCTTCATGATCAAGGTGAAGGTGGAGATTTGGTGTCCTGCCCAACTACTAGAATACTGGACGATCTACACAAGCACAAAGATGTCATTATTGTGTCTTTTTCTAAAGATGCTGTTAGGTGAGGGAGCTGCGATGACACTGTACTGTCACTTTATCTAATGGTTTCCATCTCAGAATCCTGTGTCCCCTCCTGCCTCTCCAAATCAGTAATAGTTTGTATTATTTCAGAAGGCTTAACTGAACATATATGGTAGCTTTGAATAAGAGCAAGCAGGTGTGTTTATTTGATATAAAAAATGCCTCAAAGTATTGGAGATCCAGGAGGAAGAAAAGCTAATTTGAAAAAGATGATTTTAAATATTGGCACCTGCAGTTCAGTTTTCGGAGGACTTTTTTCTTTTCCCGTGTTACTTAAATCTTTCTGAAATGCATAATTAATACTATAGGAGAAAAGTTGATACTTGAGGTCAGTTTTGCGCAAATTTGAACCCCTTGAATTCAGTAATTTCTGAAGTCACGTCCATCATTTTGTAGTTGTAGCAGGCTGTCACTGTGGGGTGGGAGGACCTTTTGATAAAGGCTTTTCTCAAAGCAGTACCAATCATAGCAGCCCATTTCACCACCTGACAGTATGCTTCTTACAGTGCAGTGGTACTTGTACGCAGTGACTTCTGTTAGGGGAATCACTACATGAATTGAGAAATGTAAATGTTGCATTACCTACCTTATACTTTAGAACTATGTATTTTATTATGTATCTAAAGAGTAATTTGTAATAAATGGTGATAATTCTGCACATCACCATTAAGAATTCTTAAATTGGGGCCTCCCCAGTGGCACAGGGGGTTAAGTGTCAGCACAATGAGGCTATCTGCAGCCACTGCAGCTTGAGTTGATCCCCAGCCAGGGAGCTTCCCACATGGTGCAGCAGACCTCTCCTGCCTCGCAGGCTGCTTCTCTTCAGCAATGTACTTCATTCAGTCTGCCTGTTCTGCTTCCCACTTTGTCTCTGGTGAATTCTCTCACCACCGCCACACCTCTGGCCTATACCCCAGCTCTTGTATGCATAAATAAATAAATCTTTAAAAAAATAAAGAAGAGTCAGCATTTAAAAAAAAAAGAATTCTTAAATTCTTAAGATATTGAATCGATGTCTTCACTTTTCTATAAAAAATGTCTTTTTTCTTTCAAGTGATTCTGGGCTTGGTCCCTGTGATGAAAAGGGGCTGGACTGTGATGTTTTGCTGGATCCCAATACACCATGGGGCCCCAAAAGTGGGGAGCTTAATGCTGTGAGTAGCTTGTGTCACTTACTCTTTATTGATATAAACAATTGATGATAATCTTTAACAGACAGTGGTTTTGATTGAAATTAAAATGTTCAGTTAATAAGCATTTAGTAACTATACCTAACCATAATAAGGTATTAATGGCTGAGTTAATAGGACCATTTGGGTAATTAGTAGAACACATTTCTTGCCCACAAAGAATTAATAACTAATAAATTTGAGTAAAAAAACACATCATGGTCTTATTATGGAAAAATAATTATTTTATTTGGACAAAAAATCATTTGAGGAACGAAGATCGTATGAGTGATATATTTTATCCCCTTTTCTCTAAACTTTTTTTCAGTATAGAATCTTTTTTCAGTTGTTATACAGGTTTCAAAACTGAAAAAGTTTTAAGGTGACCAGAAAGTTTTGATTCATGTTACTAATAATCAAAGAATTTCTGTCTATGAACTTCCTGCTTTTGTGTTAGCTGAACTAGCATTTACTTAAGAAAGTGAAATATTCTATGTAACATGCATTATATACTCCACTTGGCTATAAATATTCAGTGAATAACATTTATTTATGAATTAAATGTAAAATAGCAAACTAGATTTCTTGAATATCTACATGTAATCCATTTCCTTAATTTATAATAATATTGTATAAACATTAAGAAGTTTTTGAAGTAACTAGAAAAAAAATAAATTGTATTTTCTCTACCTGTGATTTAGTTGTCTTTTGGAAAAGATTCTGGGAAAATGCTTATTTTTTTTGTTTGTTTCTGTGAACATCCACATCCTCCTAGGCAGAGTATATTAAAGATTGTAATCTATCATTTTCAAACTGGGTTTTTTAAATTAGGTTTCAACCTAGAAGGGAACTTTACTTGTAATTTTTTTCAACTCTTCTATAATATCCATATGGAAGTAAAGAGCTGCAATCTGGTATATGCATATTTATTACTCTCTATTCCCTTCATCTTTTTTATAGTTCTTGTCACTGAAAAACTGGACTCTACAACTGGTGAGCAATTACATTCCATGTTCATATGGATTTATTTCTTCCTAAATTACCATTTAGTTAAACCTTAACAGTATCTTATTTTACAGATCATAATTAAATCTATGTCATCATCCTTTATAGCTTCTAAAATTTTAAGTCACATAGATATTGAAGAAAACAAATTATTATTTCCAAATTTTTCATTTGATTGATCAGTTGACTTTTTTTCCTACCTATTTGCCATTTACTGTGCCATCTGCCACATGAATGAAATAGGGATTTGGTCTAGTGATGACAAATATATAGTAAATAGGTGCAGGAAACTGAAGTAGGCATGGTTAAGTATCCAAAGTCACATACTCCCAGAGAATGCACATGTGCTTGTTTAAGACACTACTTTAATATTGGCCATTATTATATTTTAATTTAATCTTTATATCAAGGGAATATACATCCAGTTGAATGATAAAGATTCAGGTCAACAAATATTGAGTATTTATTATGACCATCATTCTGCTAAGATCTATGAAGAAAATAAAATAAAAATATTTGATGTGATATGATCCTGTTCTAAATGTAGATATTCATTGCCCTCATCCTAGTAGTTGTGGTAGGCAGTGAGCATTTTTTCAACTCTAGTTTGGCTAATTCATCAAACTTAAATTTAGATAAATATGTTTGAAAGAGTTCACAAGGGATATGATAATATTACATTTTAATAGGATTTGTTTTATGTTTTTTTAATTAGAAGCAGCAGTCATTATTTTCAGAAGAAGAAGAATATACCACCGGATCTGAGGTTACTGAAGATGAAGTTGGTGATGAAGAAGAAGTATCCAGGAAACAAAGTATTGATTTATAAGTTAAAATGTCTGAATGTTTAAATATAAAACATGAAGGGCTGTATCCTGAAGGCTCTAGTGTAAAGGATGAGTAATTGGCTTTATAATCTACATGGCAGGTTGCAACATGGGGAAAAAATTTAGGAAGCCATCAAGATTCACTATGGTGATGAAGGCAAACAAGAATTCAAGTGGCAAATATAAATGTGTTATATGCAGATGTTGATGTAAAAGGCAATATACTTAAAACTATATGATGTAATAATCCAGTATTACTGCAATAAAAAAATTAGTTGATTAAAAAAATTGCCTAACCCTGGCAGTATACTCATAAAGTTATAATGTGCAGTATACTGAGAAATAATCCTCCAAGTTTTGTTTCAGTTATGACCTAATATGTTTCTCAAAATGTGTGACTCACATCTATGTTCCTGGGATGATTTGAAGTGACATGCAAATGAAGCATTAAGTAATATTCATTAAAGTATGATTTAATTAAGAATTGATGTAATACAACTATAGGATGGACTTGTGTCAAAATTTTCATCTCATTAGTGAAAGAAATAACAGGAAATTATTGAAGACTTGGGTATATATAAACATTTGAAAAAAGAATGTTAATAGAAAATTGTAAGTAAGATACAAAACTGATGTTTTATAAGGCAGTAAACCCATAACCTTTAAGATTATCTTTTCTACTAACAAATCATTTGCATTTCTATTTGACACAAAAATTTGCAAATTAACATGAAACTTAATAACATCTGGGCCTTTAATCAGTAGTACACAGAGAAGTCAGACATAAGAAGGACATTCTCAGAGAATGAAATAATTCTTGAATGGGCCTGTTCAGCAATGTTCCAATATGATATTGAAAGGACATGTAACTTTCCCTTTGTCTTCTTCCTAAGTTTCACATAATTTTTCCTTACATGTTGAATCCCTTAATGAAAAAGTTAGCCCCTTATTAATTATTTTTCAATTCTAATTAAGGAGAAAATGCTACTATGTTGTTGTTTCCATTGAAGTATAACAATAAAATTCACTCTTTTTTTTTTTTAAAGATTTATTTATGCACATAAGAATGAAGGTGTAGGCCAGAGGTGTGGGGGATGAGAGGATTCACCAGAGACAGAGTGGGGAGCAGAACAGGCAGATTAACTGAAACACATTGCTGAAGGGAGCAGTGGGTGAGACAGGAGAGATCTGCTGCGCCATGTGGGTCAGCTCCCTGCCCAGAGATAGAACTCGTTGCAGTGACTGGGATAGCTTCGTAGCCTGAGATTTTAACTCCTATGCCACCAGGGAGGCCCCGTTTGTGTGTGTGTGTGTGTGTGTGTGTGTGTGTGTGTGACATCTAAAATTTTTGTCTATTTTATAAATTGATCGTTTGCCTTATAATTTAATCATGAGTTGTTACATGGTTTTAGATAGAAATCCATGTTTTGCAAATATTTTTTTTCTAATCTTTTATTTCTCTTTTGCTTTTCTTAAAGGTTTCCTTTGAAGAATAAAAATGTTTAATTTTGTGAACTCTGATTTTTAAAGCTTTATTTTAAGATTTATTTATTTTTCTGTTTCATACTTTAATAGCTAAGAAATCTTTACCTACTTCAAAGACACAAAGATTTTCTGCCATGTTTTCTTCTAGAAGTTGACACTTTCAGCATTTTTTTTTAAAGTTTGATCCCTTGAGGTTAATTTTTGTCTATGATATTAGTTGTGGGTCAACCTTCATTTTCTTGCCCATATGCATAGTCGGTCATTCAGAGCCATTTGTTGGAAAGACTATTCTTTCCCCTGTTGTGTTACCTAGGCACCTTTGTTAAAAAAAATCAGTTGAGCATTTTTATGTGTATCTTTCTGGATTCTTTATTCTCTTCTATTGATTCTTAGATCTGTTTATTAGTCTATTAATACCACACTGTCTTAATATTTACAGTTTTTATTGAGTATTAAAATCTGGTTGTATGAATCCTTCAAAAGTGTTCTTTTATTTTAAATTATATGGCATTTCTAGGTGTATTGCATTTCCTATGTATTTTAGAATTAGTGTGGTTAGTTTACAAAAATCCATATTTCAATTTGGGGAGAATTTTTTTGGTAGGTTCCTCTACATGGTTGTTTCCTGTACATGAACACAAAATCTTTATTATTTAGATCTTCTTTATTGTCTCTTAATAATGTTTTGTCATTTCAGTATGCACATTAAACATCTTTTGTTAAATGTATTCCTAAGTATTTTATATGCAGTTATGGTTATGGAAGTAGGTATTTTTTTGACTTTCCAGTTGTTTATTGATCTAAGATTGACATTACCTATTGAGGCAAGATTGTATATTGCCTTTGTATCCTGTGACCTTGCTAAATTTACTTAAATGTTCTTTGCTTAGACCCTTTTCCAGTATATATCTCTTTTATTTCTTTGTCTTGCCTTTTTTACTACTGAGGGCCTGATAAGAATAAAAAGGATGAGAACATACATCCTTACATTGTTCCCTGTCTTAGGGGGAAAGCATTCAATTTTTAACCAATATGTGCGCAATGTTAGTTGTTCATTTCTCATAAATGCCCTTTCTGACATTGAGGAAGTTCCTTTCAATTTCTAATTTGCTAAGTTATTTAGTGAATGGGTGTTCAGTTTTCTCACATGCTTTTTCTCTGTTGAGATGACATCAGTTTTCTCTATCATCTCAAAATAATTGATTACATTTTTTTCAAGTATTATGTAATCTCCACTTGTTCATGAAATATTTTTTTTCTAACTACATTGGACTTGCTAATATTCGTAGCAAAATATTTGCAGTTTTGATTTTTTTTAATGATGTCCTTTCCAAGTCTTGATATCAGGGCAAGATTGACTTCATAAAATGAGTTGGAAAGTATTCTTCATTTCTCTTTTCTGAAGGAATTTCTGTAGCATTTGTATTGTTTCTTCCATAGAGGTATGATAAAGTCACCTGGGCCTGGATTTTTCTTTGGGACGGTTGCTAATTATGAAATTCATTTTCTTTGATTAATGTAGTGCTATTTAAGTTTCCTGTTCCTTCTTAAATACTTTTTTGTAATTTGTATCTTTCAAGAAATTTGTCTATTTTATCTAAGTTTTCAAATTTGTCAGCATGAAATTGCTTATAGTATTTTCTTTTTTTTAAGATTTATTTATTTATGCATACAAGATCTAGGGTATAGGTCAGAGGTGTCGGGGGGGTGAGAAGATTCACCAGAGACAGAGTGGAGAGCAGAACAGGCAGATCGACTGAAATACACTGCTGAGGGGAGCAGCGGGCGAGACAGGAGAGGTCTGCTATGCCATGTGGGTTATCTCCCTGGCTAGGGTTCAAGCTTATGCTACAATGGCTGCCTCTAGCTTCATAGTGCTGAGACTTAACCTCTTGCACCACCAGAGAGGCTCAGTATTTTCTAATTATTGTTTACTGTCTGAAGGATTCATAGGGTGTTCCTCTTTTATTCCTGGTATTGGTAATTCCTGTTTTATCTCCTTTTTTCTAGATCAGGTTAGCCTAAAGGTTTATTATTAGCTTTACTGATCATTTCAAAGAACCAGCTTTGCAAGTGATTTTCACTATAGTTTGTCTATTTTATATTTCTTTGATTTTCATTCTTGTATTTAGTATTTATCTTGTAATTACTTTAGTTTTGTCTTCATTTTTTAGATTCTTAAAGTGGAAGTTTAAGTCATTGATTTCTTACTTTTTTTCTTATGTAAGGCAGTAAATTTGCTCTAAGCATTGCTTAACTATACCCCCAAAGATTTTAAATGATCATATGTTCATTTATGTTCTATCTTGACCTTCACTGGTTCATTCTTCTGTCATTTCAGATTTTCCCTTGAACCTATCTAGTAAATTTTTCACTTACTCTGCTTTTTTAGCACTAGAATTTCTCTTTGTCTCTTTTGTAGTTTCTATTTCTCTGTTGATAATTCCTGTGTGTTTACTCAGTAATACCATTTTACCTTTGAACATATTTATAGTAGTTGCTTTGAAGTCATTGTCTGCGAAGTCCATCATGCTCACTCATATTCCGTTTCTGTTAACTGCTTCCTTTCAGTATTTTTATCCTGTAACTTCTGGTTTAAAACTAGACATTGTAGATTATTGTTGTGTAACTTTGAAATCTATTTTGTCTTCTGAGGATTATTTTTTAAGTTGCCTAACTCAAACTATAAAATCTTTCCTGCTATGGTATATAGTAGGTGGTAGCTCTGCACCACAGTTGGCCCCCTTTCTCCCCCTTCCCCCAGTTTACTACAGTTAGATCAGCCTGCTCACAGGAGTCAAGGCGGCCTCAGTAGTTTGGTCGTCCACCAAGGTTTTAGACGATTTATACTAACATTTTCAGTCTTAAATACTTAGTGATTCACCTATTCAATAGGTTTGCCTTTGGATTGCTAGTTGTTTTCCAGTCTCAAGTCTGACTTAAACCAATAAGGCATCTGATATCTGAACTCGAATTGTTGGGGGAAAGCCTTCAGTCAGAGGCATGAGAAATTTCCGTATCTCACCAAGAACAGTTCTGACTTATAAAGGTTAACAACCGCACCTTAGTTTGTCCTTGCCTTTCTATGTGGACTTCCTAGGGCCTCCCATACATTTGTGTAGTTTAATACTAAACTAGGAATTTAGGCAAACTCATATTTTCTGTGGCTTTTCTACTTCTAAAATTTCCTTTTTTAATTTCCAGCTTCTTTGATACTTTGAGCTCTATCATTTTCTTCCTAGCACTCATAAGACTAATTTCCTTCCCTTAATAGGGAGATTGAAAAGTACCCTCAGTCAAGAAAGCCACGAACTCATAGTTCTTACATAATGCATCTTTAAAATATAAATGCCCAAAATCTCAGTAACCTTTGATTATTGGTCTGTTTCTGCAGGTGATTATTTATATTTTTGTTCTGTTGTTACCTTTTCGTTGGGATTGTCGAACCTCTTAACACTCTCATCACCTGTCCCACTCTGTCATGTCCTATAGCAATTTTATAACTTGGTAATCTCCCAGTTTAACAAGAGACACATATGTGGGCTTCGGCCTTATCAACAGGTAAATAAATCTGAAGAGATTATTAAAATCATTTTGTTTTATTCTAGTATCAAAGTTTTCTTCTATCTAGAATGTTCTACAGGTTTTCCATTTAGGGTAGTAATACAAAGTTTCCCTTTCAAATGATACAGGAAAATTTGCATACAAATAATTGATGTTTGGGGAACAGTGATCCCAATACATTTTTTTTTAAAGATTTATTTATTTATGCATACAAGCTCGGGTACAGGCCAGAGGCATGAGGCAATGAGAGGGTCCACCAGAGACAGAGTAGGGATCAGAACAGGCAGATCGACGGAAACACACTGCTGAGGGGAGCAGCGGGCAAGGCAGGAGAGGTCTGCTACGCCATGTGGGAATCTCCCTGGCATGGCGTTGAACTCGCGTCACTGCTGCCAACAGCTCTACAGTGCAGCTCTTAACCGCTGTGCCACCAGGGAGGCCCGATCCCAATACATTAACCTTAACCTCAAGCATGGTTTTTCAAGAAAATGCTTTTTTTCCCTTCTTTCCTATTCTTCTTTTTCCGCTAAACTGTCAAGTAGAATAAATTCATACTAGTGACTGCTGAATGCACTGGTCCTGAATATGTTTGAAATCTTAATCTTTCTAAGGTCATTTCTACATCCTACCTTCATTTTTACCTTTATATCCCCACCTCTTTCCTAAGCAAAAAACATTTTAATAGTTTTTTAGTGAATCCTCCTCTTTTGTCACTCTCAGATTTTATTATTCTAGGCTATTACTACTTTCTAAATAAAAAGTTTGGAATTAGGTGATGACTCTGCTGTCAAATTAGGTTCAGAAAAAAAATGTCATTTTCCCCAACATTTTTCTTCATTTAATTTCGTTGGGACTTTGAATTCATTGCCCTCATTTTTCCCCCCAAAAGTTTTCACCATGTAGAAAGATGAAAAGTAATTTAAATGAACCCCTGTAGAGCACTTTCAGTTTGGCTTCTCCATAAATCAACTTTTTATTCTGAGGCAATTTGCTAGTTTTGAAAAACAATGTTTTTCGGGTTTTTTAAAATAGTTTTATTTGGAAGTAAATTTTTGTTAGTTTTCATTGGAAAAGTATATGGGACTTATGCCAAAATATTGACCATCTGTTTTTAGGGAAAAAGGAGAAACCAAAGAAGTTCACTAAACAACCAAAAAAGCAGATGTCTTCACCCTGTGGTCAAAAAAAAGAGAAGGCATTGGAAAAGGTAACTGAATTATCCAGTACTGTTCTGTAGTTCATACCAAGAAATATGTAAGTAAGTATAGCCAGGAAAAATCTGGAAATGAAAAGTAACATACCGCAATGGAATGCTAGCAGTGTAAAAATGAATGAAGAAATTCTGTATAGACTAAGGAAAGATCTCTAAGCTGTATTAACAGGTGAGAAAGTGAAAGTGCAGAGTTATGTAAAGTGGAATATCCTACCATTTGTTTAGGTATAGGAACATATATGAGCCTCCTTGTATGTGCAGAAAATGTCTCTGGAAAGCTAGACAAGAAATTCTTCTAAGGAAGAAAACTGATTGGGGCGTAGACATTATTTACTGAATGTGCTGTTTGTTCCTTTTCAATTTTGAGCCATTATTCAAAAATTAAAGAGACCTTAAAATAAGTTAGATTTTTAAATGTTTAAATCAATTCTATTTCTATTACCTTTTAAAATAGTTGTTACTTCCTCATGCCTTCAAAGGAAGGCATAAAAAGCCAGGTAAGGATAAGAGAACAGTAATAACCACAGTTTACTAAAAGACCATAGATTTCAAAAATGTGTGAAAAGTTGGAGCTGAAATAAGTTCCACACAATTGCACTGAATAAGGTGTCCATTCATCTTCGTGTTAAGTATCAAAAATGGATTAATTTTAAAAGATTGCATGAGCTGGAACTACCAGATCAGACATAAAGTTGGGTTCAAATTCTAGGTCTGGATCTCTTTGGACAAATTTCTTAATATCTTTGAACTTGTTTTATCATAAATTTAGCGATAGTACCTGTCTTAAATGATTATTAACAAACTTAAATGAAATACTTATAATTCTCTTGGTACAGTATCTTACACTAAAACAAACTCTTTTTATTATTAACTATGACACTAATAGTAAATATGTTCTAATTGGTCCTTAATGTTTTCTACTTTTTTTTAGTCAACTTCTAGAGATGTGTCTCCTTTCGTGTGAGTATTGCTCTTTAATCTGATCAGATGTCTACTTTTAAAGCTTCAATGCTGAATTTTATTTATTTAATTTTTTTGCTAGTGTGAGTATGCAGAAGAATAAGTGGGATGCCACAAGATCATTGAGATTCAATCAGGATGCACAAAGAGAAGATGGTAAGCTTTATTATTTGGATAATATACAAATTAAATAGAATAATAATGATAGAAATTGTTCATTTTATGAACTATGCTGAATAGCTTTAAAGGTCCAGCTGGAGTAAGACCCAGAATCAGCACATTCCTTTATATATCAGTTTCATTACTAGACAATCCCAATAAATAATATATTGTTTTATGCACCCATGGTGTTGAGGTCTCTCAGGCTGATTTTGACTTATTTCACTTTAAAGATGACTGAATATGTTTTAGGCTGGTTTATAGTCCCAAAATAGCACCATTATTGACATAGGAAACATTTTGCCACTTGCATCTAGAACTCTTAAACAATATAAAGGTAAAATATATGTAAAATAACACCCAGTGATATTTTCATCAACTTTTTTTTTAAAGATTTATTTTTTATTTTTGCATAAAAGCTGGGGTGCAGGCCAGAGGTGTGGGGTGGTGAGAAGGTTCACCAGACAGAGTGGGGAGCAGAACAGACAAATGGACTGAAATACGATGCTGAGGGGAACAGCGGGCAAAGCAGGAGAGGTCTACCACGCCATGTGGGAATCTCCCTGGCTGGGCATCGAACTCGTGCCGCAGCCGCCGACAACTCCACAGCACTGCACTTAACCCGTTGCACCACCAGGGAGGCCCATTTTTATCAACTCTTGATTATTGCAGTCTTCTTTGAGAAATAAAATTTATAAACCATCCTCATAATAAGGTTTTATTTATTTATTTTTTTTTTACCTTCAGACCAGCGACGGATGTCTGAAATTACAGGACACCTAATAAAGATGAGATTAGGTGATCTAGACCGTGTCAAATCAAAGGAAGCAAAAGAAGTAAGAATATGTATGGTATATTTTTCTTGCTTAAATATGGCTACCTACTTTATTTTCATGATGAGTATAAAAAAATGTGTTTTTTTTAAAAGATTTATTTATTTATGCATACAAGAGCTGGGGTGTAGACCAGAGGTATTGGGGGTAAGAAGATTCATCAGAGGCAGAGTGGGGAGCAGAACAGGTGGATGTACTGAAATACACTGCTGAGGGGAGCAGCGGGCGAGGCAGGAAAGGTCTGCCATGTGGGTCAGCTCCCTGGCCGGGGATCGAACTCTGGCTACAGTGACTGCCTATAACTTCATAGTGCTGAGACTTAGCCCCTTGCACCACAAGGGAGGCCTGTATAAAAATGTTTTAAGCAGAATTTTAAAAGTATAATTTAAATAGTGTTATATTCTATACTGGTTAGTCAGTTCATTCACATAAAAGTTTCCCACCATCTCTTATTATCCATGGTCAACAGGTTGTCTGTAACACACAGAATAAAATACATTGTCACTGAAAGTCTCATGTCACACCAAGAGTAGATTAATGTTCACTATCTAAAGAATGGCTTTCTGGAAATCACTGATTGATTTTTTAAAAAATATTTATTTATTTATGCATGCAAGAGCTGGGGTGTAAGCCAGAGGTGTGGGGTGTTGAGAGGATTCACCAGAGACAAAGTGAGGAGCAGAACAGGCAGATTGACTGAAATACATTGCTGAGGGGAGCAGTGAGTGAGGCAAGAGAAGTCTGCTGCGCCATGTGGGTTAGCTCCCTGGCTGGGTGTCAAATTCCTGCTACAGTGGCTCTGGATAGCTTCATAGTGCTGTGACTTAACTTGCTGTGCTGCCAGGGAGGCCCTTACGTTTTGTTGAGTCATGTGAGCTCTTTGTAGATTTTTGTGATCAGTCCCTGTGTCGCCATTGTTATAATGGTTACACAAATACATGCATTTTGTCACAACTTGAATTGTACACTAGAAAAGGATGAACTTTTTACATTAATGAATAATGGAAAATTATACACATAAATTATAACTCAAAGAGCCTGAAGTTTAGCACTCACAAATAAAATTGATTCTGAATAAAATGTGTGCCATTTTAATAAAGTAGAGCTTTTGTTGTTTTCTTAAAGATAATTTAATTTTGCTCCTTTTCTCAGTTTGCAGGAGGTATTTACTCCAGGCTAGAAGCACAAATCAAGGCCTCAGTGCCAGTCAGTGCACGGCAAACCAACTCAGAGAAAAATACAAGGTAAATCAGCATAAATGAACTTAGAATGCTACTGACTGTGGGGTAATTTTAGGGGGGGAGGGAGAAATGCATATTTTTTTTTGAAAAAAAAGATTATTTATTTATGCATCGAGGAACTGGGGTGTAAGCCAGAGGTGCAGGGCAGAGGGGGAGGTGGGTAAGAGGTTTCACCAGACAGAGTGGGGAGCAGAACAGGTGGATCTACTGAAATACATAGCTAAGGGGAGCAGTGGATAAGACAGGAGAGGTCTGCTCTGCCATACGTGGTTTAGCTCCCTGGCCAGGGATTGAACTCAGGCCTTAGCGGTGATAGTGCTCCCTGCACCACTAGGGAGGCCCAGGAAAAGCATCTCAAACACTAGAAACACATGATTTGAGTTTAGTTTTAAGGATTAGATTAAGACATGATCAAAATCAGATTTTAACATAAAAGTTAGGATTTAAAAAGATCGTGAGGGTCTCCCTGCTGGTGTACGGGTTGAGTCTCAGCACTGTCATCACTATCACCACTAAGGCCTGAGTTCTGTCCCCGGCCAGGGAGCTAACCCACAGATAGCACAGCAGACTTCTCCTGTTTCACCCATTGGACCCTTTAGCAGTGTATTAAATCCACCTACTCTGCTCCCCACTCTCTCTCACCTCTGACCTACACCCCAGTCCTTGTATGCATAAATAAATAAAATCTTAAAAAAAAGAAAAAGAAAAGAAAGGCATTAAAAAAAAAGAAGTGTAGTTTATTAAGTTTTCTGTTTGATTCAGCTCTGTTGAGTGCCTTGCTGATAAAAATGTAAGCTATAGTGCTGTGAATTAGCAAAATTTGTATACAGTTCTATGTTATTTATATAAATCATTGAAGTCTTTCTCTTTCTTTGTTTTACTTTATTCCTCTTAATAAAATCTAACCTGTGGGTTCTGTGTCATTTTACTTAACAATTTTCTTGTAAAGATTAGCAATAATTGAGCTTTGACCTTTATACTCCAGATCTAAATGCCTTATCTGCAATTCTGAAATCCAGAAATCTCATAAAGCCAGAAGATTTTTTCGTATATAAGTAGTAAATAAAACCTAACTGTGCTACAGTGATGCTATTTATAACTTTTATTTATCCCATTTGGTGTAAATGTTCATTTCACTGAAGAAACATTCATGTGTTCAGTTATGGGACATTGCTCCATATGTATGTACACATGTGCTGCCATATTATCTCTCAAAAATCAAAAAACACTGAGTTCCAAAATATTAATCATTTGAAGGGGTTTAAAAAGTGGATTATGGAACTATGTGACGTTTTATTAAACCTTGAGACTGTCAAGCTAACATAATCTACAACAGTAGCAACTGACTTTCTTTTCTATTTAAAAAAATCCAGGTCTAAAAATCGCTTTGGTCAAGGGCGCCCCGCATAAAGCGCCTTAACTGAAAAGACAGAAGACACACCTGTAGATGTCTGAGATTGCTCGCTTCTTGAAGATCTTCAGAATGATGACTTCTAAATGTATTAAGTTATTTATTAATTATTCATGCAAACCACATAAATGTTAAGGAAAATATATGGTTAGTTCTTATGAAATCTAATTGTAAATATGAAACTTTCTTAACTCGAATTTTCCTTAGTGTGATCTAGACTGTGTAGAAAATTAGTATTTACAAATTTGCATAGTTAAAAATCCTAATTTTTTTCCCCTTAATTTATATACTTGAAAAAGAGACCTAAATTCTCAAGTAGATAAGGTACTTTTAAAACCTTAGGGAAGCAGAGCTGGTAGTGCTGCCATGCATGTGCACTGACTGTGGTATGTCTTTTGGACTGTAAATCTTGGGATACCATTGAGGACTACAATTTTTGTGATAAAATTCCCAGTGATGTTAATTTTAAGTTTGCATGAATACTAAGGAGTGATAGACCTCAAGACTGCATTAAATAAAGTTTCAAGGTGAGGTATTACCTGTGTTGGGCAGAAGAGTTCATTTTTTTCGGCATTATTCAATGGAAAGCACACTGTTAATCCATCTTTTTTGTTTTCTCCTTTTGATTTTTAATGCTTATCTGTTGGTCATCTAAAGTGAAATTTCTAATTATTACCTCTTTCATCTATGAGGCCAATGTCTTTCTGAATTTCTTAAAATAATTGTTGAAAGTTTGGGGATAGTAAATCACTTCAGTTGTATGACACCCCCACTGCACGGTTCTCAGGGCTGTTAGTCCCAAACATATTTCTATAGCCCTTCAAAACAGTTATTACTAACCAAGCAGAAAGAGTGCTCAGGGGAAATTTGTTTCACACAGAAGCATATGACAAGTTGCATTTAGAAATTACAGATAGCGTAGTTCTCTGAAAAACTTTAAGATGCACTGTTTGTATTTTTAGTCTTAATTTCCTTATAGTGAAATTCTTTAAATTATTTAAAGGACAGGCTTTGATAATGTGTTACAGAAAGGCAGTTTCTGTTGAAATGCTGAAGTGTTACTTTTCAGTCTATGTGGAATGTAACAGAAATCATTTTTAGTGAGTGTTTTAGTTGATAAATGAAATTAGATATTATTTGATATTATATGACTTTGCCAAGGCTTTTGAACTTCTGTTTGGGAATTTTGTTCCATTTTAGGCACTTTTCAAGTTGTTTGATATTTTTTAAATGGGTTAAGATTTTTTCATTTTAAACAAAAATGTTTTACAGCATATTATCTGCCTGTTAAATACCAGAGTTTTGTTGTAGCTTATTATATTATTTCTACTTAAAAGGATTTAGGTATGTGTTTAGTGCTGTGATGGTCACAACTTAGAAAAGGAAAATACGCTTTCTTCATTTTTAACAGATGACAGCAAGGAAAATTACTTCTCCCCTGGGGGGACTGTACCACTGATTGGATTTTTATAAAGCAATTTACTTATCTTCAAAATATGCTTTTTTACTGTGTTAATTTTTGTTTATAATAGCACAGGTACCACAAACATTTAAATCAAACTCTTAATGGCATTTCTTTTGCCAAATATTTTTGAGATTTTATATTACATTAATTTTGCATTGACATTTCTTTAATTGAAATAAACATTAATACAAAAGTTGCTTTTGAAAAGTCCCTTGATCTGAGTGATTACATCTTCTCAGATACGGTCTGAATGAGCTCTGTATCACAAGCTTTCATAGAAAATTAGCTCTTTTACAGGGTAAACTTCGTAGATTTTAAGATTCCTTCAAGTGAGGCTATCCTGGTAAATATTGAGCAGAACATTTAAAGGATAAAATACTGCAAAAAGATTATCTGGTGATAGTGTCAATTCTACACTGTTGGATCATTTGTTATTTTTCTTTAGAAGGCACAGTCATGTATTGCATGATGTACTAATTGCTTTGGAAGTAGAGGCTGAACAGCTAACATGCTAATCTTCCAAGGGCAAAAAGAAGCACCTTTCACACTTCCCAGTTATAAGGCACTAAACAGTCCACTTCTAATGGGCTGACTCTCCCCATCTTGTTTGAAGGTGATCAGTTGAGAAAAATAATATGGGGATGATATTATTCCCACTCTTATCAAGTTGTTAGGTGGCAGGGGGAGATTTGTAGATCTAAAACAATTAGTACAGTACTTTTTGGCTAATAGTAAGGCCTCCATAATATTAACTGTTATTGTTGCATTGTTATTTTAATAGTTGGAAAGTAACCTTAGATTCTTTAATGTTAGAGTTCGGTATCCCTCTTCCTATTACTTGAGTTGCAGAGATTGGTGTATCTTTGCATTTAGTGCATGAAAGAAACAAGGCACCTAATACGTTGGTAGTAGTTACAGTTCATTTCTACTTTAGTGTATTAACTTATGCTGTTTTCAGAAGGTTTACTGAGTGAAGGCTAGAGTATAGTCTTTTTTTTTAAGATTTATTTTTATTTGATTTGATTTATTTTTGCATACAAGAACTGGGGTGTAGGTCAGAGGTGAGAGGATTCACCAGAGATAGAGTAGAAAGCCGAACAGGCGGATCTACTGAAGTACACTGCTGAGGTGCTGAGTCTTTTTAACCCTTGCGCCACCAGGGAGGCCCCCTAGAGTATAATCTTAGAGCAGCTCTCATTCCAAGATTTGCCTTTGAGAAAATATACTTAGCTTGGCTCTTACTATTTGTTAATGACAAGACCAGTTCTTACAAAACTAGAGGAATTTTGAAAGAGATTAAAGAGGATTCATCCCTTGATTTCAAATCTTTTTTTAATATATTTTTATTTATTTTTGTTATTCATATCTTTTACATTATTGTGTGGTCCCCATAAGTTACCCACCACCTGTTCACCCATGGAACCATCACCATAGTCCCCTGTGCCCCCCCTTCCCCCCTCTTGAGCCCTTCCCCTCCCCTCCTTCCCTGCTGAATGTCTCTTTCTTATTTGGCTCCCCTATATTCCTGTTATAAGTGAAACCATTCTATAATTTTCTCTTTCTTTCTGGCTTATTCACTGATCATGATCCCTTCTAGATCCATCCATGTTGCTGCAAATTGCATGTGTTTATCTTTTTTGAATGCTGATTAGTATTCCACTGTGTATATGTACCACATCTTTTTGATCCAGTCGTCTATTTTTGGGCATCTGGGTTGTTTCCATATCTTAGTTATTGTGAACAGTGCTGCATTGATTTAAATCTTAATTACAAAGCTACAGTAGCTTTGTACTGTAGTACTAGCATAAAGACAGACATGCTGCTCAATGGAACAAAATAGAATTCAGGAATAAACTCATTATGACCAAGTGATTTTCAGTAATAGTACCAGGACTATGCAATGTGGAAAGATAAGTTTTCCTGCAAATAGTGCTAAGATATCTGAATGGATAGCCTCATACAAAATAAAGAAGTTAGACTTCTACCTCATACCTTGCACAAAAAGGGAAAAAAGTATTGACCCAAACCGGATCAAAGAACAATTGTTTCTTTAGATTCTATGTGTTACTGAACTTAAGGGGTTCATCATTTGCAAGTGCCTCAAATGACACAAAATTTGTCATAGGAAGGGTAGTTTCCTTTCTGTGGTAATGGCAGCAAAAAGGGTTAAGTTCCCACAGCCATTCTCCCTGAATAAGTGCTTGAAAGGGGTGTGTGTGTGTGTGTGTGTGTGTGTGTGTTTGTGTGTGTGTGTTTAAGGGTTTTTAAAGAGGGAGGACAAAAGTGAGTCTCTACGGTACTGTTCATCTGTGCAGGTATCTCATCCTTCCACATGCGTTGGCAGATACAGAAAATGATTCAACTCCTCCCAGAGGTGGAGAATTTAGTTATGGTATGAATTTAGCTGGTATGAATTTCAGGTTATAAGGATATAAACTGTCCATCCTCTGGATTCTTTCTGGTGCCAAAGGACCATTCAAACGAGATAGGAATAGTTAGAACCTGGCATCAGAATGAGATCGTTTTTACTTATGCATTGTTACCTTTGAGTAATCAAATGTAGTGACATTTGATTAGATACATTTGATTAGATGTTCTTGAGTGAATCAGATTAGTTCTCTAGCTGAGCTGACCTAAAAGGACCAGTTTTAACATAAACAATATTGCTTTCAGTGAATCAAGCAAGAGTTCTAAACCTCCACCTCAGACTTTTGCAATGAGAAGTTTTAACTCTGCTTCCCCATATGTTGAAATTTGGAACTGTCTTAGCCATTTACTTCCCGGTTCTCTAAGATCCTCATTTGACAACACATAAAGCACATGGTATTTGTCTTTGTCTTATTTCATTTAGCATAATGTGCTCAGGATCTATACAGGCTTTTGAAAATGGTAAGATTTTTTTTTTTAAGATTTATTTTTTTATGCATACAAGAGCTGGGGTGTAGGCCAGAGGTTGGGGGTGGTGGTGAGAGGATTCACCAGAAACACTGGTGAGCAGAACAGGTATATTGACTGAAGTACACTGCTGAGGGGAACAGCGGGGAGAGGCGAGGTCTGCTGCACCATGTGGGAATCTCCCTGGCTGGGGATCAAACTCATGCCGCAGTGGCTGCTGATAGCTTCATAGGCTGAGACTTAACCCCTTGTGCCCCCTGGGAGGCCCAGATTTTGTTCTTTTTTATGGCTGAATAATATTCCAATGCCTGTGTGTACACACATACCACTTACGAAATGATATAAAAAAAGTGTGAGTTTTGAAGAAACATTGAGCAGTGCTGTCTCACATTTCAACTTGTTATTTAGATAGGGAAATTTAAATGGCAACATTTGCTAGGACCTATTTAAAAGAAATACACTGGTTTCTAAAGAAACTTCTCTCTTCAGGTTATAATAGAACCAGATACTGGATATCCAAGATGTTTTTCCAGGAGGGAAAACATCATAGCTCCTTATTGAAGAAATCAGTCCTCCAACATGTAGAACCAGCTCTCCAGATTCCGCTTGACATCCTTGGGCTTTTATCTACTGCTTTCACAATGAACAGAAATGTGACTCCTTTTCCGATTAGATTATATATTTCTGTGAGGTTTCATTCATCGCATCACCCAAACTGAGACAATCAGCACCTTTTCTTATGTGTCAAACAGGTGGCATTTTTCAGGTTTTTCTGTCTGAAAGCCCTTCTCTCTTGCAAAACCTGTGGGATATTGTAGTGCCAGCCTACTGTGCCAGCCTGGCACCAATGCAGGTTCCCATGATTCATGCAGACGGGCAAGAATGAGTCCTGGCCTGGAGCCCTTGGTGGCTTTGGCAGGCTTTTAATCCTCTTTCATAGAGTGGCAACCATGTGATGGGGGGAGGGGGGAGGTAACAGGAGGCTAGCAGGCCTCCTAGCTCTCAGCAAATCTTCATCTTTCTCTGGGCTCTCTGCTGCTGACGTTTTGAAGTCTCACCGCTGCCGTGTGCTCTGCTTCTCTACCTCATGCATGCACATGGCACACCTCGCCCTTCTTCAGGCACACGCATAGGCCTCCAGAGGCCCATCACCAAGGGGGTAGGCGGAAAACCCTGATAATTCTTCTGCCTACCCTACAGATATTAAAAAAGCATAACATTATTAAACTCTTAACAGGCTTGAATATCATTTTTACTCAATTTCCTCCTCAAAGAAAAGCATTAACTTTAAACACTCGTTTCAGACGCCACTGAGTGCACACAGGTGATAAATACCCACTGACAAAACATGTTCTTTTTTGAGTGTCACAGGAAGATTATCATGATTTACTAGAATTTCTTCTTCAAATCAGAGTATATCGGTACATTTTTTTATTTTTTCTGAGACATGAGGAGGCTTGCAAAAGCATCACCATGTAGCAGTAAAAACCATTAGTGTTTTGCAGTTACCCAGGAACGTGGATTTAGAAGCACTTGCTCAAAAAGACATACAAGGTACACACTAAGAAGCTTCTTGGCCCACTTCTTCCATCCCACAGGAAAACATGATTATTAGTTTCTTGTGTATCATTCCAGAATATATGTGAAAACAAGAAAGGATCATATAATCCTATTCTCCTTTCCTACACAAAAGGCGTAACTTTTATGTTATCCTGCACCTTGGCTTTTTTCACTTCATAAAATATCCTGGAGATCTTTCCATATCACACAGTTGTTTTATTCCACTGTGCTTCACAGATTTGGTGTTTTTGTTGTTGTTGCTTTTTACAAAATTTGATTGGCACTATTTTGCCTACAGTACAGCTCACTTTGTACCTGTGTCTTATTTGGTAATTCTTGAAATGTTGCAAACTTTTCAGTATTATTATGTCTGTTGTGGCACCTGTAATCAGTGATCTTTGATGTTACTATTATAATGGTTTGGGGGCACCACGACAATACCCAGATAAGATGGCGAAATAATAAATGTGTGTGTTCTCAGTGCTCCACCTACTGGTTGTTCCCCACCTTTCTCCCTCTCCTAGGGCTCCCAATTCTTAATTGACCTTGAGGTCAATTAATAACCCTATAACGGGCCTTCCTGGTGGCGCAAGAGGTTAAGACTCAGCCTATGAAGCTATCCTCAGCCACTGCAACAGAAGTTCAGTCCCCAGCCAGGGAGATTACCACATGGTGCAGCAGACCTCTCCTGTCTCCCCACTGTTCCCCTCAGCAGTGTACTTCAGTCAATCTGCCTGTTCTGCTCCCCGCTCTGTCTCTGGTGAATCCCCCCAAACCTCTGGCCTACATCCTAGCCCTTACATGAATAATTTTTTTTTTTAAAAAAAGGAAACCATTGTAGGTTTTGTTTTTTTTTTTTAAAGAGAAGTCTGCTGCATCATGTGGGAAGCTCCCTTGCCAGGGCCACAGATTGCTTCACAGGCTGAGACAGCCAACCCCTTGTGCCACCAGGAGGTCCTACAATGGTTTCCTTTTAAGTGAAAGAAAGAATCATACACCTCTTGCTTTAACTCAAAAGCTAGAAATAATTGTTGTGAGGAAAGCACGCCAATATCCCAGAGAGGTAGACAGTTAATAAGCCTCTGTGCCTAACAGTTAAACAAGTTATGAATGCAAAAGAAAAGTTCTTGAAGGAAATTGAAAGTGCTTCTTACCTGAACACACAAATGATAAGAAAGTGAACAGGCTTATAGTAGATACGGAGAAAGATTTAGTTGTCTGAATAGATCAACTCAGACACAGTATTCCCTAAGCCAAAGCCTAATCCAGAGCAAGACCCTAATTCTTTTCAATGCTATTAAGGCTAAGAGAGGTTAGGAAGCTATAGAAGCAAAGTTTGAAGTTATTGGAGTTCATAGGTTAAGGAAAGAAGCTGTCTCTAACAGAAAAGTGCTAGGTGAAGCGGCAAGTGCTGGTATATTCAGCAAGTTTTCCAGATCTAGCTATGATCATCGATGAACAAAAATTTTCAATGTAGACAAAACAGTTGTATATGGAGGAAGATGCCAGTTTCATTGCTAGACAGAAGTGAATGCCTGACTTCAAAGTTTCCAAAGGAAAGGCTGATGCTCCTGTTAGAGGTTAATGCAGTTGCGACTTTGAGTTGAAGCCAATGCTCATTTACCATTCTGAAGATCCTGAGGCTTTTAACAATTACACTAAATCTACTTTGTGCTTTCTAAATCGACAAAAAGTCTAGATGATAGCACAGCTCTTTACAAAATGGTCTACCAAATATTTTAAGCCCACTGTTGAGGTATTAACCGTAGGCCTATTACTATTGGCATGCATTTTGTGATGTAAACATCGATTCATTGCAGATTACAAAAAAACTAGAGCCAAAATTAGAATTTGACTGTCATATTCGTGTTGAGCACATATAAATTGATAGGAAATGATTAATTTTATTTCAGTAACATGACTTTTGTAAAAATTTATTGCCCAGTGATTGGCATGAATTTCGTGATGTAAACATCAATTTATTGCAGATTACAAAAAAACTAGAGCCAAAATTAGAATTTGACTGTCATATTCTTGTTGAGCACATACTAATTGATAGGAAATGACTAATTTTATTTCAGTAATAGGACTTTTGTAAAAATTTGTTGACAGTGTCACTGCTCCTTAGAGTTTGTCCCTAAATGATCTGCAACAAAATACAGAAATTGAGAATAAATGCCTAGAAACTTTATTTCACATTGTTGTGGATGATCACTTTAATTCTGGTTTTACTAAAGTATTGGTCCTCAGGGGACTGAAAGAAAAAAATGAAAAATCTGCTTTTTTCCCATAGACGGAGAAGCCCCACCCTAGATATTTCCTATTATCCTTTCGGAAAATGTTTAGGTCAACGTTTATGATTAGAGGGGTTAAGAAAGACAAATAAAATTAGTTTAAAATAAGACATATAAAAACTGTAACAGTACAAATGACTAGAGCAAATTATATTTAGAAGGAAATAAAGGCAAAAAGTGTATAAATTGAGGGCCTCCATGGTGGCGCAGCAGTTGAGCGCTGCTCTGGGGTTCGACGCCCAGCCCGGGAGAATCCCACATGGTGCAGCAGACCTCTCCTGCCTCGCCCGCTGTTCCCCTCAGCAGTGTATTTCTGATATGCCTGTTCTGCTCCCCACTCTGTCTCTGGTGAACCCTCTCGCCGCCCCACGCCTCTGGCCTGTACCCCAGCTTGTATAAATAAATCTTTAAAAAAAAAAAGTGTATAAATTGAACAAAATGAAAAAAGAAGGGGAACAAACCACTCCCATCAGCTTGTTCCAGCTGGGTAGACAGCTGGGGTGACTTGACTTCACCTCTGACACCAGCAGGCCCGGGCAGAGACTGTGTCCTCAGCCTGTAAGGCTTGAACGACCAGAACAAAACACCAGAACAAGTCCCTCCATCTGCTTCTTGGTGATGGTTTCCACTGCTTGTTATGGTGCTAGATTATTAAGGGGTTATGAAATGGGGAGGAACAATGTAATGGGCAAACGGTGTGGCCTGTACAGAACCTGGGGAAAAATTGCTCCTGGAAATGGGCTGGAATGATGCAGTGCCTTCGCTGGGTTGGATTAAAAAAGTCAGGATGTTTCCCAGAGACAGATGAATCACATCAGTTTCTTTTTTAAGATTGATTTATTTATGCATACAAGCTGGGGTGTAGGCCAGAGGTGTGGGGGGGTGATAAGAGAATTCACCAGAGACAGAGTGGGGAGCAGAACAGGTGGATTGACTGAAATACACTGCTAGGGGGAGCAGCAGCGAGGCAGCAGAGGTCTGCTGTGCCATGTGGGACGCTCCCTGGCTGGGGACCAAACTCGTGCTGCAAGGGCTCTGGATAGGTTCAGAGTGCTGCGACTTAACCCGTTGTGCCACCAGGGAAGTCCCATGGGTGGATCTGTTTTTGTACTGTATCCTAACTAAAGGTCTCTGGGCTCAGAGTATGTGTGGCAACTAATCTTGGAAACAGGACCGGTTGACAACAGCAGAGCACTCTTGTCCAGCACTACTTTTCCCACCACACACACTCATATTTGGCGTGGGCCAAATATGGGGTGGGCCATTTTTCCCTTTTTATTCAGGTATATTATCTACACAATAGAGAGCAGAAAGTACACTGATTTTAAGTATACAGTTTGATGGGATTTTACATATGTTTAGACCAGTGTGACCACAGTAGATTGATATAAAATATCCCTATCTCCCAAAGAAATCTTTTACATGGACATGAGACATGAGACAACCAAAGAGAAGTTTCAGTCTGGTAGCAACGCAGATAGAAAGCAAGGACAAGGAGGCAGACTCAGAGCTCTGGAAGAAGCATCCAGGAATTCTGCAGACTGTTCACGTAATCTACAAAGTCAGCCTTGGCCTGAGACTTCCAGTAACTCCACTTATGCTCACATATGCCACAAACACACACACACGTGTGTGTGTGTGTGTGTGTGTGCGTGTGTGCGCGCGCGCATCCAGGAATTCTGCAGACTCTGCCTGGAGTGTCTCAGATGTTCACGTAATCTACAAAGTCAGCCTTGGCCTGAGACTTCCAGTAACTCCACTTATACTCACATATGCCACAAACACACACACAAGTGTGTGTGTGTGTGTGTGTGCGCGCGCGCACGCGCGCGTGGAATATGCAGGTCCTTGTTTGGTGGTTTATCTAAAGACAAAGAAGCCACAGTCACTGCTGTTCTGGAGGAGGGTAATTTTCACGGCAATGCAAAGACCCCCAGAGCGTACCTTCTGACTTTGAGAAATAGCTGACAGCAGCTGCCATATTCCTTTGTAGTTCCTTTTCTACTCAGAAAACCCTAGCCCTACCCTCTCCTTCCTTGTTGGCATCACCTACTCTTGCCTTAAGTTACGTCAAGGCTGGGGGTCATTTTCACTCTGACCATCTTCTTCATCTTCTGTTGCCAGGCCTTTCAGAACTTGTTATCTTGTGTGTCTAGGAAGTAGATCCAGCCCAGCAGAATCTGAAGAACATGGGCTGTAGCCTGGAGAGAACACCATTAGGAGGGAAGCTGATTACTGACCTGAGAGTCATGGGAAGGAATTTTCTAAGAAGAAAGTGGACCCACAATTCATGGTCTGTGAAAGCAGCAGTAGAAGGTTAACTGAGGTTAAGATGGTATTTGTAGACTAAGGAAAATTCTTACCCAAATTGTGGCCAGGACAGTGCTTTCAGCATTCACTCCTGCCCTCTGAGGAGAGTTCTGTGGTTCCTCTGCTCCCAAGTGATGGGTGGGCTGGGGACATTCTTGTCTCTCTCACTCTGTGGTTCCGTGATTCTGTGATGTCACCAAAGACAGAAGAATGGGGAGCTGGGCTCAGCTCCCGCTGCTCCAATTCCTTTCTCCTCTGGAGTCTGATCGCTTTTGGGGTGAGGGGAGGTGAGCTGAGTGATCACAGGTGTCCCAGCTCAGTCTCCCCTCTAGCCACCTCAGCCCCCAACACATTTATAAAGAGAAATTAGCCAGTGTGAGTGAACTCCACCGAAACCAGCGGAACTTCTTTTATGAAACTCATTACAAGAACAGCAATAGAAACAACCTTTTATTTTTCTGTTTCTAGAAAACTTAAAGAACAAGAGAACTACATTCAAACTGAGCTGGACAATCTGATTGTGAGAGTGGACAAGTCTTCTAGCTAACCCTATGAGATTTGAAACCACCGCAAACACTTTCTTCGCCATCCTTCTAATTTGCCTCATTTGCATCCTCCTTTTATTGGTGGTTTTTTTATATAAATGGTATAAATTCATGCTGATAAATTGAGATCAGATTTCCAATGATGCTAGCAAATCTATCTAGAAATAATATAAAACATTTTAAAATAGAGCAAATAATACTGTTATAGTTCTCTACTTATTCTATTTCAGAGATTTAGAAATGCTAGTTTCCTTTTTTTAAAAAGATTTATTTATTTATACATACAAGAACTGGGGTGTAGGCCAGAAGTGTGGGGTGGTGAAGGATTCACCAGAGACAGTGTGGAGAGCAGAACAGGCAGATCTACTGAGATACACTGCTGAGGAGAGCAGCGGGAAAGAAAGGAGAGGTCTGCTGCACCATGTGGGTTAGCTCCCTGGCTGAGGATCGAACTCAGGCAGCAGTGGCTGCAATAGCCTGATAGCTTTATGTCTTTAACCCCTGTGCCACCAGGGAGGCCCTACTAGTTTCCTTTTAAAAGTGAAGTTCCATGCCAAGTCTTAAAATTAAGACCTTTTTTTTTCTTGAAATTTTTTGTTTGTTCTTAGTTTTCAAGTCAAGAAAAATGAAGACTCAGAAAGCGTTCCTTGTACAGATGGTGGAGATTGTTTAGCTGCTAATGTGGAGAAGAGCAATTTAGGAGACCAAGAAAAGTAAGTCTGCATCTCACAGTGTGGTAGAAAGCTGTTTTTGCATGTAGGAATGGTGGCTAGGATGTACAAATTTCAAAAAGTTTATGATTGATTTGATGGATTTCTAGGACTCCCCTAACACAAACCGTGGACTTGAACATGCCCACAAGGCCTGGCATTCTTGTCCAGAGACAGAGTAAAGAAGCAATGGCCATACCCGCAGAAAACAAAAAGGATGCGGAGGGTGAAGAGGAGGACAAAACAAAAGAGAAGCAGGATACTAAGAATGCTAACATAGATGATGAAGAGGTGATGGCTTTTCTATTCTGAAGGGACAATTTAGAATGTTTGCTTGAAAAGGAAGTAAATTTCTTGACTAGATATAAGGGATGGTCTTGTCTCCCTGTAACTTAGTTTGGACGTGGAAGGAGTGCAGTGTCCACAGTCACTTAAACCATTCCTCTTATTTTTTTTAAGATTTATTTATTTCTGCATACAAGGACTGGGGTGTAGGACAGAGGTGTGGGGTGGTGGGAGGATTCACCAGAGACAGATGTGGTGCAGAACAGGTGGATCTACTGAAGTACACTGCTGAGGGGAGCAGCGGGCGAGGCAGGAGAGTTCTGCTGCGCCATGTGGGAAGCTCCCTGGTCAGGGATCAAATCCGTGCTGCAGTGACTGCAGATAGATTCATAGTGCTGAGACAACCCATTGCGCCACCAGGGAGGCCCAACCATTCTTCTTATTGGTTCATATTATTAAACTGGTTTTATGTGCCCAGCCCAGATACTTGCTTCTTGTTCTTCCCAACACTTGTATTTTTCATAATTCCCTTCATTTTGCTTTTCTTAGAATCCTAGGATCTTAGAGTTGGAAAGAGACCTTGGAGATCACCTAGGGATCCAACACTCTCATGAGTGTTACAAATGAGAATAAGAGATGATTGTTCAAGACCACACCTCCACAATGGCCAAATTCAGGACCTGACTCTATATCCCTGTTCTAGTTTTTTTTTTTAAAGGATTTTATTTATTTATGCATACAAGCTGGGGTACAGACCAGAGGTGTGGGGCAGTGAGAGGGTTCACCAGAGACAGAGTGGGGAGCAGAACAGGCAGATCGAAGGAAATACACTGCTGAGGGGAGCAGCGGGCGAGGCAGGAGAGGTCTGCCGCGCCATGTGGGTATCTCCCTGGCCGGGCGTCGAACCTGCGTCGCAGCTGCCGACAGCTCCACAGCACAGCACTTAACCGCTGCGCCACCAGGGAGGCCCTATATCCCTGTTCTAGTTTCAGGCTTCTTCTACAGCAGCACACAAATATTGCCAGTGCCTTCTTGAGTTCCATGTTTGGGGCTCCATAGTGACATTCACTAGCCTGACCCCCCAGCATACAACCCATGCCCAGGCAGGGGCAAGAAAAGCCAGGTGCCTTTTGGATTTGACTACTTCATAGAGAGAATAACACATCACTAAATTCTATTTGAATAGGTCAATGTATGCTTTTATAACCACAGAAATATTAAAATGAGATCATAGTGGATATCACTGTTTTCTTACATCTTTTAGAAATATTTTTTCTGACTAACAAGGCATATATATGTATATATCAACCTATTTTTTAAAAGCAGGACTTGTTGCATTCGTTAATTGATTAATTTATACAATTTGTCCCATTTTCTTCCAGAATCACAGTAAATCTCCAGTTGCTGAAAACCACAAAAGACCTTTAAAAGGAGTGACATTTTCTAAGGAGGTAATTGTTGTGGACCTTGGGAAGGAATCCCCTGCACCTCGAAGCTATACTCGAGAACATAAAGAGAGAAAATGAAGCTCAAAAAAGGCTAAGAGTGAAAGAAATATAACCTTAGACTGAACAATGAAATGACAGGGGGTCTAAAAATCATGATGAAAGAGCAAAATAATGGGGGAATTAAGCAAACACAGTTAGTATTTTACCCTTAGGCAGAAAGAAGTGGGCTACATGCAAAATTCTGTAAGTAAAATACTCAGAGCATGAATATAGTTTTTTGAAAACAAATCTGAGTTCAAGAACTTGATTATATCAAGTGTCCTTAAAACTCTGTCTACTGTTCTAACATGAATAAAGTTATTTGTATTTGTGCAGATGTCTGTTAGGTCAATCATATATAATGGGGACTTGGGAAGTAGCACACATTCTCAAAGCTCTGATCATGGGTACTCATGACCCAATAACCCAATAACATCACTGCTATCACCATGGAAACTTCCAAAAGCTGGGACGAGGATCTTCTACAAAATCCTCATTGAATTTTCTTGTATTGACAACTGCTATTTAAGTTGACACAAAAAGAAACTATCACCAATACCATCACCAAAACATCTCATTACTTTAGGGAAGTTTGAGATTCTAGTATTCTTGATTTCAGCCATTTAAAATGTGCTGTCTTGTATGTGGAATATGACAGTAGAGATGAGTGCATCATTCAAACTGTCACTACATTAACGTTTATGAAAACGTGTAAGGGGTTAAGAGATAAAAAGCAGAAAACAGCATCTGATTCAGTGGCCTAGCACATTGTCCTGTTTATGGCATATGCCTAATAAATGTTTGTTGAATGATTGGGAAAATAATGTATGACGAATGCTAGCTAGTCTGTATTGATACCCTATGCTGGGTGGAGAGAAGTCCCTGTGGTTTGGGATAGTCACACTGTGACCAAGTAAAGGGACTCAACTAAATGGAAAGACTGAAGAATCAGGAGGGGAGTGTGAATTTGAGATGGGGAAGGGCCTGAGTCAGGGGAAAAGGTGAAAATGTGTGTTGAGTTTGGTGAACACCATTTAGCTAGAGCTGCAGGTTGATGTGAAGGCAAGTTGCCAGGTGACAGCGAAATGTGGGAAGGAGTCAGAGTAATAGCAATCTTTAGATCCCAGGCTAGTGGTATAGGGTGGAAAATGGATTAAAGTTGTGGGGGCTGTTGGGATGAGATCTACAAAAATGTTAATTTACACTCCTTGAGTTCTCTAGAAGCACTTCAAAATTTTGATATTTCACCTGATAACATTTACATTTTTAATGATGGTAAAATATATATGGGCCCTAGCCCTTGAGGCTACCATTTAGCCTCTGTCTCTGTGAATTTGACTACTTTGAGTATTTTTTGTGGCTTTTTACTATTTCACTTAGCTTAATGTCCTTAAGATTCATGGATGGGTTGAGAAAATTCTTCCTTTTTAAAGCCGAAAGTTCCATTTATATGTAAGTATTGCACTTTATTCACCCATTCATCTGCTGATGTACACAGATCGCTGCTTAGTTTTTTTCTGTTATGAATAATGCTGCTATAAATATTTAAAATTTCAATCTAAGAAAATTCAGACTTATCTAGATAACTATTAATAGATGTGCATTCCCATGTGGTGTTAGGATTTCATTTGCCCATGGAATTATGGAATCAAGTTACTTTGTCACAAGCTAACCAGTAAAGACTACAGGAGAAACTAATATGCAAATGATACATCTATGTTAAAGTGAAGGGCAATTTCCTGGTGACTGACTATACTGGGTTTTTGCAGACGTTTCAGTACAAGAAAATGGGGAAACTAACTATCAGTGCCCAGGATAGTCCAGGCACATGGGATTCCAAAAGGCCATTGGCACCAAAGGTGAACAGATCAAACAAAAGGACACATCTACTACCGAATGTTAATTTGAATTTTATTGGGTTTATGCTTTTGTTTGTATTTCATTTGTAAATTTGGTTTTAGAGTTGAATGAGAGCTTTATGGATAAGAAATTGCTACCTAGTTTTATAAAAATTTGTTTTTACATTTTTTTAAGATTTTATTTTCTTTATTTTTAAGATTTATTTATTTTTGCATACAAGCTGGGGTGCAGGCGAGAGGTGTGGGGCGTGAGAGTGTTCACCAGAGACAGAGTGGGTGGGGGCAGAACAGGCAGATCGGCGGAAATACACTGTGGAGGGGAGCAGCGGGCGAAGCAGGAGAGGTCTGCTGCACCATGTGGGAATCTCCCCGGCTGGGCATCAAACTGGGGCTACTGCAACAGATGACAGCTCCACAGCACTGCGCCTAACCCATTGCACCACCAGGGAGGCCCGATTTTATTTTATTTTTGTGTTGCAGAATTGGAGTGAGGGATGAGTGGTGAGAGGTGAGGGATGGTGAAAGTATTCACCAGAGACAGAGTGGGAGCAGACCAGGCGGGTTTGCTGAAATACACTGCTGAGGAGAGCAGCGGGCGAGACAAGAGAGGTCTGCTGCGCCTTGGGGGTCAGTTCCCTGGCCGGGATTGAAAGTGCTCAGTGGCTGCCTATAGATAGCTTCACAGTGCTGAGACTTAACCCCATGTGCCACCAGGAAAGCCCTACATTTTTCTATGTATGCTTTCTGTTTCTTAAGCATTTAGAATAATATGTAGACATATCACATGTAGTACTTAAGCACATATTTCCTAAAACTGGGACAGTCATAATCTACAGGTCATTCATCAATTAACATTGTTACAGTATTGTACTTGGCTTTGTGTTTGCTACAGCAGAGCTTTCAAACCTTAAAAAAAAAAAAAAAACCCAACGGGGTCTCCCTTGTGGCGCAGGGGTTAAAGTCTCAGTGCTGTCAAGCTATCACCAGCCACTGCTGGTGCCTGAGTTTGATCCTCAACCAGAAAGCTAACCCACATGGCACAGCAGACCTCTCCTGTCTCACCATCTGCTCCCCTCAGCAATGTATTTCAGTCAATCCGCCTGTTTTGCTCCCCACTCTGTCTCTGGTGAATCCTCTCACCCCCTGCACCTCTGGCCTACACCCCAGTTCTTGTATGCATAAATAAATGAAAATAGGGCAGAAGAGCTAAAAAGACACTTCTCCAAAGAGGAAATGCAAATGGACAACAGGTATATGAAAAATTGCTCAATTTGTAGATTATGAGTGTCCCAGTTTTTAGGAAATATGTGCTCATAATCAAGGAAATGCAAATCAAAACCACAATGAGATACCATCTTAAACCAGTGAGAATGGCACATATTAAAAAAACAGGCAATGACAAATGTTGGCAAGGATGTGGAGAAAAAGGAAATCTCTTCCACTGCTGGTGGGAATGCAGACTGGCCCAACCATTATGGAAAGCTGTGTGGAGATTACTCGAACTACTAAAACTGGAGCTTCCTTATGACCCAGCAATTCTACTCCTAGAGATCTACCCAAAGGACACAAAAACATTAATTCAAAAAGATATCTGCACTCTTAAGTTACTACAGCACTATTTACAATAGGTAAGACTTGGAAACAATCCAAACGCCCAAAAAGATGACTGGATCAAGAAGATGTGGTACATATACACAATGGAATATTATTCACAACAAAAAAGATAAACTGATGTCATTTGCAGCAAAATGGATGGCGCTGAAAGGGATCATGCTCAGTGAAATAAGCCAGAAGGAAAAAGAAAAATATCGAATGGTTTCACTTATAGGAGGAGAATAGGAGAACCAAATAATCAGGAGGAACAAATAACATTAAAACAACCACAATAACAACAAAGGGATCAAAATAGGGGGAGAGAAGAGCACAAAGGACTATGGTGATGGTTCACGGATGAATTGGTGGTGGGAATTTTATGGAGAATACACAATAATGTAAAAGATATAAATAAACAAATGAAAATCTTTAAAAAAACCCCAACAACCTTTACATAATCACAACATGCCATATATATGCAATGATTTAAGACACAATTTTTACCATATGTAATAATTTTGATAGTGCTATTTTTTGATAACAGTTCTCTCTAAGATAAAAACATAATTCTATCTTTTTAGTTAGTAGGGCTTTAGCTATGCCAGGTTTTTTGTGGTTCCATATGAATTTCATCAGTAGTCGATCTATTTCTTTGAAGAATGTCGTTGAGATTTTTATTGGTATAGCATTAAATCTGTAAATTGCTTTTGGTAGGATTGCCATTTTGATAATGTTAATCCTTCCAATCCATGAACAAGGGATGCCTTTCCATCTTCTTGTGTCTTCTTCTATTTCTTTCAACAGAGTTTTGTAGCTTTCTTTGTATAAGTCCTTTATGTCTTTTGTTAGATTTATTCCCAGATAGTTTATTTTTTTGGTTTCGATTTTGAAGGGGATGGATTTCTTAATTTCTTCTTCTTCAGATTGGGTGTTTGCATAGAGGAATGCTACTGACTTTTGTGCGTTGATTTTGTATCCTGCTACTTTACTGAACTGGTCTATTATTTTGAGTAG
>PVIJ01015353.1:0-36830 GCA_004024925.1 Scalopus aquaticus
TACAGCTGGGGTACAGGCCAGAGGTGTGGAGCGGCGAGAGGCTTCACCAGAGACAGAGTAGGGAGCAGAACAGGCAGATCAGAAATACACTGCTGAGGGGAGCAGCGGGCGAGGCAGGAGAGGTCTGCCGCACCATGTGGGATTCTCCCCAGCAGGGTGTCGAACTCGCATCGCTGCTGCCGACAGCTCCACAGCGCAGCGCTCAACCGCTGCACCACCAGGGAGGCCCCTGAACATGGATATATTTAGATGATCATACTGACATGTTACTTCTAACTTTCAACAGTTAAAATCAAAATTTCTTATTAAGTGTTGGCAACTCCTTTCTCTAACTCCTAAACTGCCAACCTTGTCCTATTGGTGGGCTTATGGAAAAGAAAAAGACACATGTTTATAGTAGTGGTTTCTCATGGTTATTACCGTGCTAATTCAAGTCCAAAACGTAAACTCCACTACCACTGATTTACTTCTATTTATTGACTATGTAAATGAAAAGGGGATGGGATAGTCCTGCAGAATCCCAGAAGCCCTCAAACATACATTCTTGGGTTTGAATGTTCATGCATACCCTAAAATATTCTTACTTTATTTATTCTTCTGACTCTACCAAAGTTTCCAAACCAGTTGTCCTCAGTGCTAGCCAGCATGATGATGCACTCCAGCGCATTGCTTGCATCCTGCTCTACTTAGCTTCTTCCTTTCAAATTCATCCTTACCATCCTGGATTTTCACTTTTTTTTTTTTAAGACTTATTTATTTATGCATACAAGCAGGGGTACAGGCCAGAGGCGTGGGGCGGCGAGAGGTTCACCAGAGACAGAGTGGGGAGCAGAACAGGGAGATGGATGGAAATACACTGCTGAGGGGAGCAGCGGGCGAGGCAGGAGAGGTCTGCTGCGCCATGTGGGATTCTCCCCAGCCAGGCGTCGAACTCGCGTCGCCGCTGCTGACAGCTCCACAGCGCAGCGCTTAACCGCTGCGCCACCAGGGAGGCCCTGGATTTTCACTTCTGAAACAATGTCAACATTTTAACTTTTGTCCAAGTCCTCTTTAAATCTAAGTCTGATGAATGAGAGCAAAAGCTATGGAATCATGTATGGAAATGATGGCAGGCAGGGTGGGAAGGAGTATATGAAGCTTAAATGACCAGGGTGACAAAGGTTAGCCATAAAGAACAAGACACTGAGAATCAAAGGGAAGCTCTGAGAGAACAGTTGGAGGAACCTGAAGAGTAAAGAAAGGTTTGGGTCACCAGAGCTTCTTTTTGTGGAGGGGTGAGGAATTGAAAGGGCTTTAATCAAATCTAATGCATTTCAGAGCTTGAAAAGAGATGAAAGTTAATAGAAAGCAGACTGAGGCTAAGGGCTGATGACCTTAGAAATTCAGGCTAGGGGATGGGGAAATAAACCTGAAAAGGATAGAGAAAACAGAAATGATGTGAAAAATATGAACATCTAGGTGTGAGATACTGAATACTGGTGATGGAGGAGCAAGAAACAGGACAATCCATGCTGGAGAAATCAGATGAAGATAGAAGAAGAAGAACATGAGGAAAAGAAGAGAAAAAGGAGGAGGAAGAGAAGGACGATAAGAACAACAAGAAGGGGAGGATCAAAAGGTACAAAGAATAGTTGGCCGAGTCAATATACCATATTCTAGAGACAGAGCACAGGAAAACCTTTGCAGTAGAAGAACTAAATGGTGACAACCAGGGCAACACCATCATCTTCTGTTCAGATCTCTAGATTGTTAATCATCTTTGCCCTTCTACCAAGATAAAATAATACTGATGATTTCTGTCTAGAGATCTGGACAAAGATAAGGGGCAAAGATTGTTCAGAGGCTTCTACTTTGCCTTCCACACCATGATAGCTTAGTTACCAAGCATGTCACCAATCACCAAATATATCCATTCCATTATCAATGTGACCACTCTGTCACTCTTCTGTCTGTGGTGACTTACCTCTGGGAACCAGGAGAAGTAAGGCCTGTATTTTATGACACTCGCTGTGACACTATTGGCACTCATCTTTTTCTTTGACAAGTGCTTTCTGCTGACATCAATTCTGTTGGGAAGGTCTTGGAACATCTCTGTAGTGGGAGCTTCCTACACATGGTGAGTTCACTTGATTTTGAATGGGAGAATGTATTGATTTGCCACATGTGAAATAGGCATTAAAAATGATCCAGATTCCATAATGAATTATAAAGGATTAGCAAGCTGTATTGTAAAATTACTAAACCACAGTCAATTTGTACCATATATGCCTTTCCACCACATGACCAGAAGTTTAAAATAAACCAAATTTCTTGCCAAAGTAAACAAAATTAAAAGCAACATGCCTGGAAACCATGTGTATCCACTATGAGTCTGAACTAGGTGTCCTAGTCAATCCAGTCTCTTGGAACAGAATACTTAGAAACAACAGAATTTTAGTTCTTACTGTTTTGGAGACTGGAAGTCTGCAACCCAGGCACCAGTGTCCAGTGAGAGTCCTCTTTCAGGCAGTAGACAGCAGTGTTCTTGTTGTGTTCTTGCTGGAAAGAAAGAGGTCATGAGGGGACCTCCCTGGTGGCACAAGGGTGTAAGTCTCAGCACGATGCACTATAAAGCTATTGTCAGCCGCTGCAGTATAAATTAGATCCCCGGCCAGGGAGCTTCCCATGTGGTGCAGCAGAACTCTCCTGCCTCACCCGCTGCTCCCCTCATGAGAGTATTTCAGTAGATCTGCCTGTTCTGCTCCCCACTCTGTCTCTGGTGAATTCCCTCATCCTCCGCACCTCTGGCCTACACCCCAGTTCTTGTATGCATAAATAAATAAATCTTAAAAAAAGAGAGGTCAAGAGGTATCTCTCAGGTCCTTTGAAAAAGGCACTAATCTGACTCTCACAGGCTTGACCCTCATGATTTGATCACCTCCCAAAAGTCCCCACCTCCTAACACCATCAGATTGGGCATCAGGATTTCAACATACACATTTTTTTTCCCGACATATAAATTGCAGAGGGACACAAATGTTTGGTTCATTGCATTAGACTAAGTTTCCTTTTATTTTTTTGGCCCTTATAAGCTTCAGTCTAACAGGAGGATATGATGATGTTTTAGGTTCTCAAAAATGTCGGGTTGCCTCCCTTTCTGTGACATATGGTTCTTTTAGGGAGTGAACGCCGGGGGAGGGGGGTACTGTAATTTGCACTCCCTCTAGTGTTGTCAGGTTTGTCCTCGTAAACATCTGGCTTTTCCCTTTGAAAATTGATGAAGAGATTATTTTGAGTTATGCACCCACTTCCAGTGTGTGTGTCGGAGGAGAGGTTCCCCCCAAAAGACCATGGAATGTTAGACACACCATGTGTCTTGTAACTCAACTCAATTCTGTCACTGAATGTGTCAGATCCCACAGCTTAAGGCCTCAGTCCCATAGGACTGACCTCCACAATCCCCCTACCCAGTGTACACACACACACACACACACACACACACACACACACACACACTTCAAATGTCAGCTGTAAGTCTAGGATTCATCTGTGTTTCTAAACCTATAGATCTGGGATTCCAGGGTTTGGTTAATTTAGTGAAGCAGGTCACTGAACTTTAGAAAAACATTTTACTTACTAGAGCATTGGTTTACTACATACAATAACTTAATAACAGCAACATTTAAGAAGCATAAAGGGCCACCAGGTATGGGGAGACATTGTGGAACTTCTGTGTTCTGAACACACCACTCTCCCGATTGCCACAGTTTCACCAGCCTAGGAGCTCTCTGAACTGCATCCTTTTGCATTTTTATGAAGGCTGCCTTCCATTGGCATGATGGATTACATGATTGGTTGTAGGTAATGGATTCACTCTCCAACTCCTCTCTCCTTCCTGGAGGTCAGGCTATGGGATCAACAACCAGCCTCATCTTTAGGTGCTTTCCAAAAACCATCTCATTAACAAACAAAATCCACCTTATCACTCTCATCCTTAGGAAATACCAAGGGTTTTAGCTCTGTACCTGAAATGGGGGTGAAGATCAAGTACACATTTCTTAGAGAAATATCAGTTTTACAGAGATCATGGGTTTTTATTGGGACTCAAAACCTTCAGCCTCTTTATCATCCCAATTTGATTTGCTGTGACTGTTAGGCATACAAAAAGGGAAATGTTTAATCTAACAGTCCCTAGAAACTTGGTTTACTAACACTGAATGCATCCATGTTCTGTGGTGTTCTATGAAAAGTTTCCCTAACCTTCTGTGATTGTGCTCCTTCTGTCTCCCGTCTGGGCCATGCTGCACATTCTGATCATTTTGCCGTCCTCTTCTGACAAATGTTGGAGAGAAGCTAGCTGGCCTCTATTTCTTTTTTTGTCATGACCCTGTCATCTCCATGGGCATAATCATAACAGTTCTGTAACAGTGATTACTATTCTCATCCTCAGCCTATGGATTTCTCAATGATGTCTACTATTTTCTGTAGTCTGTCTCTTATTGCATCATTAAAGTACCTCCTCTCCTAGGGCTTTAATTCAGTCATCTGATGGAAGCCTCACCCTTGTGTGGTATATCCTTCCTAGCACAAGAACTTTTCAAGTTTTTCATTCGTTTTTTTTTTATTGCCAGTCAGTTCCAACATTCCTGGGCTATCACTGCCTGTAAAGTAACAGGGATCTTACTGGAAGCATGTTAGACCCATATTCAGGGCTCTTGTCATGGTGTGAAATACTGCATCTCAGAGAAATCCTCCCATTTTGATAACTGTCCTTTAACTATGACTCTAGGGATTTAATCCCACGCAAATTTTCCAATCTCCAAGGGACACATGTTGGGGAGTCCTGAAGCTCCCAAGGGTCAAGCTGAAACAGAGCATCCCTGGCTGGGTGAAGTGGAATATAAGTGTAGGTCCAGCTCTGAAGCCCAGGAAGGATGGCAAGGGTTGATTCTAAAGGAGTGCATGGTATCTTGTAAGGTAAAATGTGTTTTATCATTTTCAAGAAAAAAGCTGGAGGGTGGAGGCTTCAACAGGAAGGGCTAAATGATGTCTAGAGAGCCAGGGGGTCCTGAGAAACTGGATTTAAGATCCATGAACGCGTTGATTAAATTGATTTGTGCATCCCCTTCCCAAGTCTCAGAGCCTCAGCACTTCTTAATTGGGGCTCTGACTGTGGCATAGCAGATCTGCTAGGATTGAGAATTCAACCTTCTCTGGAGCACTATTAATCTTTTAATTAAGTTTTATACCTGATTCTCACCTTTTCTGAGACCCTGGAGGCAGAAAAGAAGATTATACTTATATGCAAGCATTCTGGATTTCACACTTATCCTTTATCCTTTTGTTGATTTTTCATTTTTAGTCTCTCATTGTCCTTCTCTAATTAATTGATTGGAGAAACTAATTAGAAACTTTTGTCCAAATTCATAGTCCTTATAATCACTGTTTTCCTTTAAATTGACTGAACCAGTTCATGCACCAGCATATTCCTTTATGCTGGCATGCCAATGAAATTTAACCCTGGTGAATGTTTTGACAGTTTCACTGCTCCCACATCACAGGAATTAACAGAACTATTTTTACATACCAAGAGGGATCCAGGGTTTTCAATGACAAACAGCTAGCCAGCAAGCAAATCTTCTTCATAATATTGCTTGAGTTCTGCTTTATGGAACCATCTGCCAATACATAACATAAAATAACAGGCTCTGAGCCAGATATTTATACGAAGGAATTTTATCAATGATTGATCTTACCATCAACATTGTGATGGAGAAAGAAAAGAGGAGTGTGTCGGGAGAAAAGCTGAATTACAACACGGTGGCAAAAAGGGCCTTAATCTGAACCCATAGGGAGTTTGGATCCAGGGTGAGCCCCCAGAGTTACCCAAAACTGAAAAAAATTTTCCAGGCCTTTAAAATCTTCCACTGATTAATTATTTGGCATGAATAGCCTTTCAGAAGGAGGCATAGATTTGGGTGAAGTAGCTCTCTTTGACTAAGGGGAATTCCTGGAAAGAGATTGAGCCAAGACGTTTCAGTCATCAAAAATCCCAGAAGACTGGGAGACTGAGTATTTTACTAAGAAGGGAGTGTAGCTGGGCAATACCTTACTTACTCATTTCAAGAAATAAGATGCTTTAAAGGAGTTTTTTAATTAAAATCAATATCATAAAATTTCTCTGCTTTTTTTGGTGGGTCACAAATTTTCGTCTAAAAAATCTAACAGCTTGTGTGGACTACAGAGACCATGATGATCAATAAGGAGATTAATATTATCCATAAGAATAAAAACAAACCAGTGGCCAGCTCTCCTAGACTTTCACATCTGACAGCAATTGCTCCTAAGTAGAACAGTGTACAATTAATATACAATCTCTTCAATAACACCTTGATAATAAAGAGTGTTGTGTTTCATTTAAGTATATCTATAATATCTCTCAATAAGAGCCACTGACTTAAACTCAGTGCCAAATCCATTAAAAGTCATTAATCAGAATATACTGTAATGAGAGTATGACTCTCAAGTGACCTGATATTACTTAGATTTTTTTTTTAACAACTTCAAACTCTGTATCTATCTAGCAAACTTCTGAAAGTATTTCTCTCAGCATAGACGCATGGGAGTATTCAATAAACTAGGAAACAAGAAACATTATTTAAAAAATGAATTTCTAGTGGGTTCCAAAGTCAATCCAAATTAGGTACACTTCTTTTCACGCAATATAGACTTGGCTGTGATCACAGGAACTAAAATGGAATGGGAATACAAATGATTACCTTCATACAGACTCCTAGCCACAAACACATACATAGTGAGTTCACCTTAATCTCCATGTGTAACAAATGCTTTCAAAATGTGTTAGACCAAAGAGTGGACCATGAGACTCTTTAATCTGTGTCAATTACTTTTATAATCTTAGAATTTTTTCAGCCAGAGTATATTAAAACTTGCAAAGACTTGTTTTATGTATTGGAACACAATGAAGATATTTAATTACTTCAAAATACCAAATTACACTTCACTAGTAAATTTAAGTTAAAGAATAAAATCATGCAAATTAATTTTCATGTGGCCCTTTTTGCCTTTGCAAACAACAACCATATAGCCATATATGATAGTTAGGAAAACCAACCATGTTTAATTGTTACAGGAATGTGTAGATATTTCTGATTTTTTTTTTTTTTTGGTGCTGATGCCAAAATAGATTTGACCTAATTTCAAAAATAGAACTTCCACTTCAAACCAAGATGGATTTATAAATTAAAACATACTCAAACACTTTTCTAGAAAGTAGGTATCAGACAAAAGAAACCAAGTGAGAGCTGATTGCCTCAACTTACTCTGTGAGAAAGTTTATATGGAAAAAGGTGGGGTAACCCTTGCCTAGCTCAGTGGACTCCCTGAGGTGAGGGGACATAGGGAGAGTACAGAGAGATTAAGGTAGGTAGAATTTGATGGGGTATTAGAGGGTAGAAAGCTATACAGAAGCAGAATTCTAAAGAGCTGCTGAGAATCACTTCAGTGTATCTAGCTGAATATTGTTCCAGAGAATGCAAGGCTTGGAAAAGAAAAAGGCTTGGAAAAGAATCACTACTTGAAAGTGTTAGAAGTAGGGCCTCCCTGGTGGCGCAGCGGTTAAGCACTGTGCTGTGGAGCTGTAGGCAGCAGCGATGAGAGTTTGACGCCCAGCAGGGGAGAATCCCACATGGTGCGGCAGACCTCTCCTGCCTTGCCTGTTGCTCCCCTCAGCAGTGTACTTCTGATCTGCCTGTTCTGCTCCCTACTCTGTCTCTGGTGAACCCTCTCGCCGCCCCACACCTCTGGCCTGTACCCCAGCTTGTATGTATAAACAAATAAATCTTAAAAAAAAAAAAAAAAAAGAAAAAAAGAAAGTGTTAGAATAACAATGTCAAAGACTCATGTAGGATCAAGGTGATTATTTCCACCACCTGAATTAGACAAACTCATAATTCATGGGGAATTAAAGTACAAGAAGGATCTAATCTGAGTGTAGGAAGGCTTACCTAATTGAATTCCACACTGATCCTGGCTAGCATATCTTTGGATTTTAGTAAGAATCAAAAATATCAAACTGTTCTGGAGTGATCTGAATCCCAGAACAAAGTTCAAGTACATTTGTGAAATAAAAAACATACCAAGCACTTAACTGGGTATAACTTAACTATGTCTGGCATCCTTCATTACCCGGTTTGAAAAGAAACAGACAAATAATGAGGGATAGGTGAAACAAACGAGGATTTCCAAAGAAATTAAAATTAACAGAAAAGACTGTTAAAAAGCTATTATAGCTGTACCCTAAATGCATAAAATAGTGAGTAGATTATGCAATAGATTAGATAGAAGATAATAGAAAAATTCTTAAGATGAAAGCTACAATGTCTGAAAAGTATCCACTAGATGGTAATAATGATTAGACCATACAAAAGAAAATGACTAAGTATTTAAAAAAAAATAGTGAGATGGAAGACACATAAGTGGAAATATATGATATTAAGGAAAATTTTAAAAAATAGAAGGAGCACTGGGGATTGTGGTACTGCTATAAGCAACCTATAAATATGTAATTGTAGTTTCTGATGTGGGGAGAAGACAGAGAAAAAAATGTTTGAAGAAACAGTAATTTTTTTTAAATGTGGAGAAAACTATTGAATTATAGATCTAAGAAGTTCAGAGAAGCTCAAAATTGATAAATGTGGCAGAAAAAATACATAGACATATCATTACCAAAATTTTCAGGAGCAATAAAGTTTAAAAGAAGTCAAAGGAAAAAACAAATATACAGAAAAAAACAAAGATAAATAGAAATCTCCTTTTTAGCAAGCGAGAAGATAGTGTAACATCTGTAAAATACAGTCTTTCTTCCTAAAGATTTCTTACCCCTTCTATAAAACTTATACTGGAGGATCTAACTCGAACAAGGCATTCACACAGTGAACTCAAACTGATCCCATATTTTCAGAGTATCAATACAAACAATTTTGTAAACCAACATTACCTCAGTAAAAATTTTGAAAACAGTTGATATGCTCAGACTGCATGATCATCAATGTAGTACATGAAATAAGATCTATAAAAAGCTATGAGAACTAATGAGTATAGTACAAATGCAAAAGCAAAAATCAATTACATCTTTACATACCATCAATGAATAATCATAGACCATATACTTAAATTTCATTTATCATAGCATAAAACATAAAAAGGGAGCACTTTTGACAAAACATCTAAAATATCTTTATGCCAATACACCAAAATCTTTAGATTATACTTATACACTGAAGCTCAAATAAATACAAATACTAGTTCTGATAGAATGCTTCTCAAATTAATTTGTAGATTAAATTTTAAATACAAAGTGCTTTTTTTGGTAGCAGTCACTGATTTTTACAAAATTACAATGGAAATATCATTGATCTAGAAAAAATCAAAACAACTTAGAAAAAGAAGACACAGAGGATGTGGGGAAAAAGGAACCCTCTTACACTACTAGTGGGACTATAGACTGGTTTAGCCCCTAATAAAAGTAGTATGGAGATTTCTCAAAATAGTTAATAGAGACCTACTCTAGATACCTAGGAGTGGAATTGCTGGATCATATCCAATGAATGCAAAAACACTAAATAAAAGTGATATATGGTAGTCCTATGTTTGTTGCAACACTATTTATATAACCAAGATATGGAAACAAACTAAATGCCCCAAAGGTAGATGAATGGATTAAGAAGATATGGTATATGTACACAATGGAATACTACTCAGCAATAAAAAGATAAACTGTTGCTATTTTCAAAAACATGGGTTGAACTCACAGGGATGATACTCAGCAAAATAATTCAGAAGGAGAAAATACTGGATGGTGTCACTTTTATGTGGAATATATAGAAACACAACAAAGAGTCAGAAAAAAACAAACCAGTAACAAAACCTACACACCTGACTATAGAGTTGTGGCACCAGACAGGGGGAGGATGATAAGCAGAATGTGAAAAAGGCACAATGGACTATCGTGGAGGACTATGGGTACCTCGATGATGGTTGTGGTGTGGTAACATACCCCTGAAGGGTGTCATACTACACCTCTAAATAAATAGTGTTGTAAATCAATGTTGGCTCAAAAAAAAGAAAAGAAAATGTCCCAGGGCTAACCTGGATTTCAAGGACTTGATTCCAAGTACTATTTTAAAACTACCACGAAACTACCATGACTATGAAAATATAGTATTGAAGCAAATGCAAACAAAAATATCAGTGAAATTGTACCTTGCATACATATAAACAACTGACTGATAAAGTTGCAAAGACAATTTCAAAAAGAGAAGATAATTTTTGCAACAATGTGTTCTGGGAAAAATGGAATGTGCATATAAAAAAGAGAGCTTCCCTCTATTTTGTTCACCACATATACAAATTAACTCAAAATAAAACTACAAAAATATTTTGAAGAAAACAGGTAAAAACGGTGACCTAAAGCTAGATGAATATTTGTTAGACATAATACCAGGTACAACAAGGTCTGTTAAATAACAAATTGACAAAATGGACTCCATCAACACTAAAAATTTATAATATTAAAAGACACTGTTAAAAAAAAAAGTAAATCACAGATTGGGAGAAAATTTTACAAAGCATATCTGATGAATGGCCTCCCTGGTGGTGCACAAGGGGTTAAGTCTCAATACTATGAAACTATCAGCAGCCACTGCAGCACAGGTTCGATCCCCAGTCAGGGAGCTGACCCACATGGCAAAGCAGACCTCTCCTGTCTGGCCCACAGCTCCCCTCAGCAGTGTATTTCAGTCAGTCCGCCTGTTCTGCTCCCCACTCTGTCTCTGGTGAATCTTCTCATTCCCCACACCTCTGGCCTACACCCCAGCTCTTGTATACATAAATAAATAAATCTTAAAAAAACAACTGATAAAGGACTTATTTCAGAACATATGGAAGAATTTCAAAATTCAGTAATGAGAAAAAAAATCAAGTTAAAAATGGGGAACTATTTAAAAACTGTACCAAATATTTAAGTAGCATATATGCAAAGGGAAAAATATACAACAAAATTCATTAGGCAGCTAAAACTTAAAATCATGATAAGGTAGACTAATCAGGTGGCTAAAACAACGAAAAACTATCAAGTCTTAGTGAGGTTGTAGAGACACTGGAACTTTCATTTACCTCACTTGGGAACGTTGACTTGCAAAACTATTGCCAAATACTTAAATGTATTAAGTTTGTTAACATGTAAAACAGAACCTTAACATATGACTTAGTCATTCTGCTCCTAGATATTTACCTGAACAAAATACATTCATGTCTATACAAATAGCACAGAAGGATCACAGCAGCTTTATTTATAATAGCAAACAACTGGGAATAGTTGATATGTTCACTAAAAAGTGAACAGACAAAAAACCTTCAGTTTGGACTGAAGGTATCTCAAAGTCACACCAAGTACAGTAAGTCCAACCATTAAATACATACAGGATTGTACTTCTATACACAATTTCAGAAAATGGAAACCAATCTATCGTGGCAGAAAACAAATGACTGGGAGGGGTGAAGCAAAGGGGTTTGTGAGCAGAGGTGGGAGAGATTACAAAGAGCATTCAACAAGCCTTTGAAATGCTCATTATCTGGATTTGGTGACAGTTTCATGCGTATATACAAGAGGCAAAGTTTATTGCGTGCCTTAAGTGCAAACATTTGATCAACTACACCACAATAAAGATGTTTAAAAAAAAGAGAGATGAGCATGGAAGCCTTCATAACAATAAATTTTTTAAAATGGTCAAAAACAGCTTCCTTGGAGAAAAGCAATTGTGGTAGTTACAGGGAGACCAATTTAATAGTTACAGAGACACTTTTGTACAGATTTACAACAGGAAAAGCAGATATTGTTAAATTGCTGTTTTGAGTTTTTTTCTATTTTTTTGAAGTATAATTGACAAAAATTGTATATACCTAAAGTGCACAACATGATTTGATATATGTACCTACTGCAAAAAGATTACCAAGATCCTATTTTCTGTTTTTATAGCTCAAATAAAACCTGGCATAGAAGGAAAATTATGGTGATCCAGGCAGAGAAATTTGAAAAAAAAAAAGAATCAAACTTAGTTTAATGTGATTTTCCCATTGTTATTCCTAGGTGTAGTGAGAAAGAGTTGGTCTTCCTCTCTTCATTATTTAGACATTTTATAAGTTCTTTCTTTATATTTATAGTCTTTTCCAGATTTTCTTTCTCCTCTTTACCAAAACGTTTCCTAAGAAAACTGCAACAGAAAACAACAACAATAACAACAACTTAAAAACCCTGTTTGTGTGATGTTTACTTAGGGCCTTTCTGCTCTAGTTCATCATAAATAGAAACACTTTCCTGAGGCAGAAAAATGTGTAATAGGAAAAATGTTTCTGACTCAACAATAAGAAGATGAAAGGATAGGCCTCCCTGGTGGCTCAACAGGTTGGGCGCAGCACTGTGGAGCTGTCGGCGGCTGTGGTGGCACAAGTTCGATGCCCAGCCAGGGAGATTCCCACATGGCACCACAAACCTCTCCTGCCTCACCCGCTCCTCCCCTCAGTGGTATATTTCTGTCAATCTGCCTGTTCTGCTCCCCACTCTGTCTCTGGTGAAACCTCTCACCGCCTCACACCTCTGGCCTGCACCCCACCTTGTATGCAAAAATAAATAAAATCTTAAAAAAAAAAAAAGATGAAAGGAAATTTGGCTTGGAGAGGTACACACTGGAAGTGCCAGACCTGTGTTTCTCTTATGCTGACTGTCATCTCAGTCTCGATGTCACATATCAAGTGTCCAAACACCCACATCTACAATATCATCTATAGACCTAAACTCATTCTTTCTCCAAAAGCTTTTCCATGAACACCATTTTATTTACTTAAGCAACCAATGACATGATAGTTGGGTCATGTTTATTCTCCTTACCTCATTTATGTAAAATTGACTCTGTCTTCTAAATGCCTCTAACAAATATATTAAACAGGTAAACTTGTGGAAAGTAATCAAAATGGAACTTTATTTTTGTAACCCACCATCCCTTTAAAGTGTATTCAGGACAGAAAATTAAATTTTCTCTCTGTTACTGCACGATAACTCCTTCAGACTCCATCACTTTTCTGTTCACTTGAGATAATAAAATGCCCTATGTTCATTTTTTGCTATAAAAGTCTTGATTCTGAAGTCTCCAGTCCTATATTGATTAACATTTTAATCCTCTGTTAAGGTGAAGACTTCTCCCATTTCTCTAACCAGGAGAGCTTTGGGTAGGCTACTCCCGTGACATAAAAGGATATAGCAGAGTAAGATCTCTCTCTTGTTTACGTTTTGTTTCTCCAGTTCACTGCTACTGTTGATCTCTCCAGTGCTTGTACATGTAGGAAAAGGGAGGGAGGGATAGGAAGAGGGAAGGAGAAAAGAGGGAAGGAGGGAAAGAGGGTAGGAGAGGAAGGAGGAGGGGGAGGGGGAAGAAGGGAGGGAGGGAATGATTCTAATGTCATGTGATCATTTGTATCAGCCAAGGTCTTCAGAGAAACAGAACCAACAGGGTGTGTGTGAATGGGATGTGTGTGAATCTATAAAGGGATTTATTATAAGGAATTGCCTCACGTAATAATGGAGCCTGACATGTCAGCTGTCTGCAACGTGGTCCAGCAGGCTGAAGCCCAGGGGACCCCATAGTGCAGCTGTGAAATCTAAAGGCAATATCCTGGAGAAACCCCTCTTGCTCTTGGGGGCTGATCTTTTTGTTCTATTCAGACTAACTGGATCAGGCACACGCTCATGAAGGGAAATCTGTTTTACCCAAAGCTCTGATTTTAAAGTTAATCTTATCCAAAAAGCACCCGCTTAAGTTGACACATACACTTAATCAGCACACTATTGTCAGAGGGCTTTACTCCCTTTGGACCCAGCAGATGCTTGAAACTGCTGCTTTTTTTCATGGCTTCCTCCAAGCCTCTCTATAACTTACACACTGCCCCTTTGCTCATACTGTTCATTCAGCTCCTCAATTTCAGAGAATATTTCTACCTTCTCCATGACTACAGCTCTCCTTTCTCCCAAGATATGCAACAGAGCAGTGATCAAGCAGTACTAGGGGACCTGTCTTTGACAAGTGTCCCGCTTTTCCACCAAAAAAAAAGTCCATCACAATCTGTACCCTGATCAAAAATTTTCAAAAATTCCAGAATCTCTAGAACTGAGTGACATATCTGATATCCATTTAAAATACAGAAAGTCACAAGGACGAATGAGAGAAGGGAACAAAAAAGCACAAGCTGACTTCTGACTAGAAGCAACTGAGAAAAAAACAGATGGTAATAATAGCATCTTATTAGGATAAATAACTTCGCAAGACCAACAGGAAGATATAACTTATTTTATGTTCTCTGTGTGCAAAATATGAACAGTTTTCTACCCAGCCAGAAACCAGTACTAGGAAATAAATAGCTTAACTTTTAAGAAATGTTACAATTACTCTATACAGTAAAATGAATGTGTTGTTTTAGTTCTAACATAGCATTAGATGATCCTGAAATTTCAGAAGATCAAAGACATCATTTGCATTATGTTTCCAAAGTCTAGTCCTATGAATTTACTACAGTGACACTAGTTGGTTTTAGGAAAAATAAAGTCAAGCACCAGAAACCTTTGTAGACCCTCATCTGTGTCACATTTTGAAACAAGATAAAGGATATCAATCAATATCTGTATCACGCAACTGTATTTACTTTGCCATCTAGTTGAAGATAAATATATTTAAAAGCAGGCTTTTAGCAGTGACTTCTCTGGAGGATACAGTATAAAAATAAATTCATTATGAAAACCTTGACCTGTATGTTCTGAAAGCTGCAATAAAAGCCACACACACGGACATGTACACATATGTATTTCTCAAATTACAAATTTAGAGGTAGGGCGGAAGAACGCTCATTATTGAGATAGCATAAAACAATTTGGTGACTTTTGAAGTGTGTATTTGAATTATTGCTGCTAAATATTGGCAATGTATTAAATATTGTGCATCCATTATGTCATTCAATCCTTACAACCACCCAAAAACATCATTGTGAAGATTGAATCTTCTGAAGAAGCAGACTATTAGATGGAGATTTGCCTGCAAGATGAATTACAGAACATTCTTGGGGTCAAAATCTGGAAAGCACATGAAACAACAGATTGGTAGAAAAGATGAGGTGTGATACAGACCTAACCAGAGACACTACTGACCTCAGCTAGACTGGCTCTTCCTATTGTCCTTATTTGGACTAAGACAGGAGGGCCTCTAAGCCATGTATCAGAGATATATTGGACATACATCAAGGAGAACTCTGAAAGTCTGAAATGGATCTGAACTTGGCAAGGACTTTGATTCTTAGTAACTAGGGCAATCCCCAAAGAGACTGACAGGCAATAGTTGCCGGAGACCAGCTCTAGTGAACAGGGTAGAGGAGAGGAGTCCGAAAGAACACTTCAAAAACAAAGACAGACAGACACAGGAGAGAGTTTAAGAGAAGCGGGACCCAGGGGACACAAGACTCCAAGGCACAAGTGTATTGAATGCTGAAGCGACTCATTTTTATTGAGACAGTCCGCTCCCTAGGTTGGTTACAAGACAATGACTCATTCTCTTATTTCTTGGTATTCAGCACTGTTAAAGCGCACATTCATTGCCAAGGTCCTGCGTTTTCAGATTATTCTGTTCTCTTTTTTTTTTTTTAGATTTATTTATTTATACATACAAGCTGGGGTACAGGCCAGAGGCGTGGGGTGGGGAAAGGGTTCACCAGAGACAGAGTGGGGAGCAGAACAGGCAGATCTACTGAAGTACACTGCTGAGGGGAGCAGAGGGCGAGGCAGGAGAGAATGTGTAAATCTCCCTGGCCGAGGATCAAACTCCTGCTGCAGTGGCTGTGGATAGCTTCATAGTGCTGAGACACAACCCACTGTGCCAACAGGGAGGTCCCTAATTATTTATAGCTTTTTGTCATTTAATAATTACTCTTTCCTTGGTGACAATAATTATTCTTCAGTAAATACTATGATGCTAATGTTTTATTTTTAGTTATTTTTTTATCTTTTTTAAATTATATATTTTATTGTTATTTATATATTTTACATTTTGTATTCCCCTTGGGTAACCCACCACCAATTCACCCGTGATCCATCTCCGTGGTCCCTTGTGTCCCTTTCTACTCCATTTTGTGTCCTTACCCTCCCCCTCCCTCCACCCCCCCAAGTGTCTCTCTCCTATTTGGTTTCCCTATAGTCCTGTTATAAGTGAAACCATTCAATATTTTTCTCTTTCTTTCTGGCTTGTTTCGCTGAGTATGATCCCCTCTAATCCCATCCATGTCAGAGCAATAAGACAAGAGAAAGACGTTCAAGGAATCCAAATAGGAAAATAAGAAATTAAACTGTCTCTATTTGCAGATGATATGATAATATAGATACAAAACCCTAAAAACTTCATAGAAAAACTACTCAAAATTATAGATCAGTTCAACAAAATAACAGGATAAAAAATCAACGCACAAAAAATCAGTAGCCTTCCTACATGCAAATACCCAATCTGAAGAAGAAGAAATTAAGAAATCCATCCCCTTCAAAATCGAAACCAAAAAAATCAAACATCTGGGAATAAATCTAATAAGAGACGTAAAAGTCTTATACAAAGAAAACTGTAGTTATTTATTTTTAATTGAGGTAACACTGTTTTTAGAAAACTGCGATTAAGAGGCAGAGGACCACACCGATTCAGATGTGTGTCACCACACCACACCTGCCACCAAGGAACCCACAGTCCTCCACCACAATCCACGGGGCCTCCTGCCCTCTGTGCTCCTCACCCCACCATCCCCCTCTGGCAGCCTCAATGCTTCAATCAGATTTTCAGGGTTTATTTTAGTTTAATTTTGTCTGATCTTTTGTTTCTCTATATTCCACATGAGTGAAACTATCTGGTATTTGTCTTTCTCCTTCTGACTTGTCTCACTTAGCACAAGCCCCTCAAGTTCCATGAGTACTAGTGCTTTATTTTTTAAAGATCTGTTTATTTTTGCATACAGGAAAATAAAATAATCCATGGAAATGTCTGCATATTAAAGTCGAAGAGGGCAAATTCCTGTCCCTGATGACAATAATGCTATTATATTCTGGTGAGAGACATTTGAGCAAATCACTGATAATAATAATGCACTATGATCAGCGCTATGGTTTAATATTATCCATTCAGAATAATATGTAAAAAATAACTAGTTTACACTCCCATAAATCAAAATGCCCAATACCTATTTACAAACAAAGCAATTAGTCTACCCACAAAAAAAACCAAAAAATTACTCAGTCTTTAAATATGTGATGAATTGCCTTGAAATCACATTCTCATTATATATATGTGTGTCTATGTATATATGTGTATATATATCATTTCATAGACATAGGGATGTGAATTTTCTTAGGATTTATTTTAAAAAAAAAACAAGAAATTGGGCCTCCCTGGTGGAGCAACTGGTGGCAGCACTCTGAAGCTATCCAGAGCCACTGTAGCACAAGTTCGATACTTGGCCAGGGAGATCCCACACGGCACAGCAGACCTCTCCTGCCTCACCTGCTGCTCCCCTCAGCAGTGTACTTCAGTTCATCTGCCTGTTCTGCTCCCCACTCTGTCTCTGGTGAATCCTCTCACCTCCCACACCTCCGGCCTGCACCCCATCTTGTATGCATAAATAAATACATATTTCAAAAAAAACAAGAAATTTGTTTTTACTTTAATTCACACTGCTGCTTCTCCTTTTAAAAATGTTATTGTGAAATAAGAAATACAATACATGCACAAATATACACATACTTACTATTAAATTCTGAACAATTTTTAAATTATTTCTTAAAGTAGAGAATGCAGAGTATTTCTTCAAATTCCAGAAGGAATGATTTCTCACACTGAATTATCCAGGCATTCAATATTATTTTGTTTGATTATTTTTAATGAATTGTTTCAGAAAGTCTGTGTGGATTGATAAAAATTAGTAATGCAACTGTTTTCATAAGTATTTACACATCAAAGCTCATTATAGGACAATCAGTACAATATAGAACTAAGAATTAACACTTGTTTCCATGTGACTTTCAGCCACTTATTTGTAGAAATAAAAAATCCATTTTCAAAACTGTGGTTGAAACATATCTCACAAGATTTTTTACAAAGATCTCTAGAGAATGTAAGCCTTTATGGGATTTAGATTTAAAACTGTATGATTTTGCTTGTTCTAAACTGAAGCCTATATCATCGACAGGTTTTTGCTAGTATAAGATGAAGACTCTTAGTGGAAGACAAACTGAAGAACATTGTATTTCATCTTGATCAGCAAATCTTTAATTTGTCACCTAGAAGCTTATCAGACCACATCAAAATACCCAGAACCAAATAATTTTGAATAGAACAAAAATCTCTATATAATTATTAATTTTTATTGATTTTCCTATTTAACATTTGATGCCAGGTTTCAGTTGTACTTTTTTTTAATTAAACAGTAGTTTAGCTTAGATTTTTCTTTTAATTATTATATTTAACAATCCTAGCACTTATATTAACCCTTACAAAGCAATTCATTACTTGATAAGACTGAAAATTATGGAGATTGCATTTTAAGTTGAAATACAAAGCACTCCTCTAAGAATCAACAACTCTACTTTATTTATTTATATCTTTTACTTTATTGTGTATTCCCCGAGGTTATCCACCACCAATTCACCTGTGAACTGTCACCATAGTCCAGCAAGAAGACATAACACTCATCGACATATACTCCCCAAATGAAGGAGCACCCAACTATATCAGACAATTATTATCATCTCTGAAAACAGACATTAGAGAAAATACATATATAGCAGGAGACTTCAATACCCCACTCTCACCAATGGACAGATCAATGAGACAAAAAATAAACAAGGACAGTAAAGCCCTAAATAAGGACCTAGAACAATCCTATTTCTTTAAAAGATAAGACATTTTCCAGTTTCAGATTCTGCTGCTCAGTGAATAGTACCCACTCTTCACAAATCATCTCAATCTTCACCAGTTTAAAAAAAAAAAAAAAAAACACCTCCCTATCTCTAAAAATGTGTTCCTTGTCTTCATTCAGACTCAATAATTCTCCCATGGATTATAGACATTCCCTTCAAACTGATATGGAAACTGCCTTTTCCCTCTTTCGTTTCAGTAGGCCCTTCACTTGGCAATATAAATCAGATTATCTATTCCTATGCATAAACCTTTCTGAAACGCTCTGTGATCTGTCACACAGGGTAACCTCCCTATACTAGTCGATAACTTCTTTCATAATCTGCTGCATTTTCAACAATTTTTCTATATGCATCCTGAAGTTGAGCCACATTAAACTACCAGCAACTTGAATTCTTACGACAATCTCACACTAACCAGCTATGTGGTATTAAAAAAAAAAAAAAGAATGATCTAATGTAGCTATCTGTGCCTTAATTTTCTCCTTTGTGAAAAGGTTATAACATGTATTTGATTCATAGGGTTCTGGAGGAGAGTAATTGCTATGACTACTAACATAAGAATGATGACAATATGGGCCTACCTGGAGGCACAAGGGGTTAAGTCTCAGCACTATGAAGCTATCAGCAGCCACTGCAGCAGAAGTTCGATCCCCAGCCAGGGAGCTGACCCACGTGGTGCAGCAGACCTCTCCTGTCTCCTCGCTGTTCCCCTCAGCGGTGTATTTCAGTAGATCCACCTGCTCTGCTTCCCATTCTGTTTCTGAGGAATCCTCTCACCCCCCCCACACACACACCTCTGGCCTACACCCCAGCTTTTGCATTCATAAAATGAATTTTAAAAACTTTAAAACAAGAATGATGACAATAACACAAATATTTAGTAAGCAATGACATAGTGCCAGATACTATTCTAAGCATTTTATGCCTTAGTCAGAGTTCCCCAGGTATTCAATCGCCTGCCACATCCGGTACCTTTCTATAGGTTGTGTCCTCTCTATGAAGTGATTTTCTATCCTTATCTATCTGGAGAATTCCAATGCATCCTTCACAACAAACTCAAGCATCTCTCCCTCTGTGAAGCTTTGCTTGATGTCTTGTGAGGCACAGAGAAACCCCTTTTCTCTGATCCCGTCACATTTATTCTATGTCTTTATCTTTTTTCTCTTCACACTGTGTTGGAACTACTTTGTTCAAGAAATAGATGGTGTGCTTCTGAGAGAAAGAGAAGTTCTTTCTCACCTTTGTATTCCCAGTGCCTAGTGCAGTGCTTAGCACAGAATAATCAGAAATGTTGTATATATAAATTATTAACTACATGAATAAATGATATGAAGTCCACCTATTCAGTGAATATTTTGAATACCTCATGAATTTAATTTATTTTTGCTGAAATCAAGAGGAAGACAAGAGAGAGCTCAAATTTATTCACCAACTGTGCTTCAGGTTTCACTTGAGAAAAAAAAAATCTTTATTTATGTCATATTATTATGCTACCTGCCTTGTACGCAGAAGGTAATATTTCAGGAAATTTCTGAGAAATCATACTAAACAAGGAATTACGATGCTCATCCCAAACAGAAAACACAGAATAACCTTGCACACAATCATAACCCCACAATTTCAATGTTTTTCATAGATACCTTGAATACTAAATAAATTCTGATGGTGAATATAATAATTTTTATTCCTTTGGATATAAAATGAAACTCAAAGAAACTAAAAAATATGTGGTATACTAGATGACAGGTTCACCCTACGTTTTTTTCTGTTCTCTAAAACATGTCTAGATATTAACAAAGGGATTTCAAGAGTTGCTCAACCATTGCAGCAGAAATGTTTATGTTGATATAAACACTATATAATCTCTATCTGTATATCTATCTCTATCTCTTTATATTTATCTATATGGGGGGATAGAGAGATTGATCAATTGGAAGGTAGTAAAATATTTTAATGTACTGATACATTAAATGGCTAGTAAATGTTTAATTCCATTTTTAGGAATAAAGAAAGAGTTGGACTAGCACATTAACACATAAGGCTACCTTTATAAATAAGTTTATGGAAGCAGTATTTGTAAACTTATCTGAGACAATATAAATGTGTATTAGATGAGGAACTGTTTATTCAAAACCTCCCTTTGTTATTTTTTTTTTCATTTATCACATCCTTGGGAAATAACAGCCTGTAAAGTTTCTTACCTCAGTGGTAAACCTTGTCTAGAAAATAAAACCTAAGGATAAAATATCAAGAGGCACAGCAGACCTCTCCTTCCTTGCCCACTGCTCCCCTCAGCAGTGTATTTCCGTCAGTCTGCCTGTTCTGCTCCCCACTCTGCCTCTGGTGAATCCTCTCACCCCTCACACCTCTGGCCTACACCCCAGCCTGTATGCATAAATAAATCAATCTTTAAGAAAAATCAAGAAAAGAAAGTTTCTCATAAAGAGCTTGAGCAGGATCCTCATAATCCTTATTTTTTAAGATGATTTCACAGCTAGACACCCGATGAGGTCACCCCAGACAAATCACATCTTATTGCATAGAACAGTAGCAAGAGAGAAATAGTTTAAAAAAAATCCCAATATGCTGTATTGAGAATTTGGAGTGAGGAAAGGGGGTGATTTGGGAAGAGAGAGTTTCTTCCCCTCACACCAAAAGCTCTATTTTCCATTTCTGTGCTAACTAGTATCAGTGGTGCATAATTAGTATCATTCTTATTATGAGAACAGGTAAAGGAGATGGTGAAGGTAAATCTGAATCTCTGGCTGAATCCAGAATACTTGTTATTCATTACTGGTATCAGCATGAGATTGAATCCATAAACTTCAGGTTCTTTTCCAGTATGATGGATTTCTATTCTTAGCACTGATAAATATATTTTTAACTTATTATAGTTTGTAGCAGAAAAATAGACACAAATAAGAAATAAATTATTTAAATTTTACTTCATCTATATTTGCATAAGCTTCTCTAACCATGTCACTTGAATTGTTCCTTATTTCCAGATTTTCTGCAAGTGGGGACTTTACTGGAATTTAAGACTTAGATTGAATTTTGACAACCTGTCACATCAGAATGAAATGGATTCCACAATAATTAGGGCTGTTTGTATTTATCATATTTATGTTTACAAGTAGACACAAGAGACATCATTCACTAACAAAGCAAACGTATCTGAAAATAATTCATACATGTGAAGGGTGGATATAAAAATTAAAGATGATTCAAAGAATCTTCTATCACATTAAATAGTATAATAGATCCAGGAAGAAGAAATATCTTTTGAGTCATTATATTTCATCACAAAATCTATATTTTTGCAGGAGCTATTATGATTAGTGTTAATTTTTCTTTTTTTCTGGGATGTACTCCAAGTTTATATTATTCTCACTGCTTTAGAAATGTTAGCTTCATTCAGCAGCCCTTTATCTTACTAAGCTTGACCAACAATAAATATTAAAACTGGAAAGAAATGTAAACTTACATTAATTGTTCTGGATCATGACATATACAGAAATAAGAAGACACCATTAATTATTCTAAAGAGATTTCAAGAGCTTGATATACACAAGGAAATAAGATAAAGTCAGCTAACTGATAAGTCTTTCTCAAAACTATTTGTAAATCTATATGTTTCATTAAGAAGACAAAACACATACTAAGAAAGTAAGACCAATGATGATGTTAAAAATAATCAATTGAAAAAATACAGGTTGGAGAATACAGGACATAGTGCAAAATTGTTCTAACTTCTTCAATGATCTTTTTCAAAGTTCCTAAATATGAACAATCGGGTAATCGGGTCATCGGGCTGTGGTGGGATTAATATAATCTCCAGAATAAAACTTAGTTAGTACTCTTTCCATGCCAGGTATAAGGTAATGCATCGCCAATATAATAAAGTAAATCTGGATGCCATATTTGGAGGAAAATTATAGAAATGAGTGGGCATTAATGTAGGAGACCTAAGTTCAAATTTCAGATCCATTATTTGCTTAGTATATGAGAGTCAAAGAGATTAATTAACTTGCTGTAAACTATTTTTTCCTGTATATGTAATTTATTTTTCATAATGACAGCATGCAGATACCTTTTTAAATGCCTGATATATGGCAGATACTCAGACTGCTAGTTTCTCCTTTCAATGGATACATACATCTCATGTAAATATTCTTAACTTTTTAAATTTTTTTTTTAAGATTTATTTATTTATGCATACAAGCTGGGGTACAGACCAGAGGTATGGGGCAGCAAGAGGGTTCACCAGAGACAGAGTGGGGAGCAGAACAGGCAGATCGACGGAAATACACTATTGAGAGGAGCTGTGGGCAAGGCAGGAGAGGTCTGCCACACCATGTGGAAATCTCCCTGACTGGGCATAGAACTGCCGGAAGTTCCACAGCTGAGCGCCTAACTGCTGCACCACAGAGGAGGCCCACGTCTTTACTCATAAAAATATGCCAGCATTCAACACTGCAATTCTGTAAGATTTTTCTAATATTATCTTTATATTTGCCATAATTTCAAAGTTTGTGTCCTTTTAAGAGCATAATCCTATATCAATTAGGAGTGATTGTCTACATAGTGAATGACACAATTACTTTGTCAGTACAGTTTAAGACAATATTTCCGCAACACCATAAATGCACTGATTTAGGCTACATATCAATTAGTTTTTCAATGTAATTATGTAAATTATATTGCTAAATGTATTTAGATAACTTAATTTTTAAAAGATTTATTTATTTGTTTGTTTGTTTTTGCATATAAGCTTGGGTGCAGGCCAGAGGGGTGGGACAGTGAGAGGGGTCACCAGAGACAGAGTGGGGAACAGAACAGGAGGACTGACTGAAATACACTGCTGAGGGGAGCAGTGGGCGAGGCAGAAGAGGTCTGCCCTGCCATGTGGGAATCTCCCTGGCCAGGGATCGAAGTGGCACTGCAGCCGCTGACAGCTCCATAGTGCTGTGCTTAACCAGTTGCACCACCAGGGAGGCCCTCTAGATAACGTTAATAGACATTTCTACAATTGAATAAAAAAACAATGTCCCATATTATTTCCTCTGAAAATGCACCTTTGAATATTATCCCAACAATAGTAAAAAGGGTTTCTCTAAAGTACTGGATAGTAAATTGAATGACTGGTTTTGGTAGATGATAATTACACTAATTAACATTAACTGATAAAATATAATTGATATGTGTTAGTGATTTGTCAATGTGCAAAGGAAATCATCCCATCCCTTATAAGTTCTATTAGGCTGGCAAATATTTCAGCAGGCATCAGACAGATTGATAAAACAGCACAAAAGAAATTTAATAATAGGAGTTTGATAATATATATGCCTTCTGTATACATGGGAGACACCGAGCATGACTGAAAAATTTGCCCCTGTGAATAACTAAATAAGATGCCATCTTAGCTGAGACATGGAGGATGGGGGAAGGAAATGGAAGTTTAGGTAGGGAGTTTACCAAGAAAAGCACAACAAACAAATTACAAGATTTTTAAGTTCTGCCTTCTCCAGTGGAAAAAAGGAAATGAGACCTTGGGGGAGGCCCTTATCAAGAGAAGTTTACATAAAAATATCTTTTTCAGGGCTCCCCTGGTGGTGCAAGGGATTGGGTCTCAGCACTATGAAGTTATTAGTAGCCACTGCAGCACAAGTTCGATCCCCGGCCAGGGAGCTAATCCACATGGTGCAGCAGACCTCGCCTGTCTTACCCACTGCTTCTCCCCAGTGTATTTCAATCAACCTACCTGTTCTGCTCCCCACTCTGTCTCTGACGAATCCACTCACCCACCCAACCCCCACACCTCTGGCTTACACCCCAGCTGTGTATGCATAAATAAATCAATCTAAAATAAATTATCTTTTTCAAAACAACCTCCACCCAGCCTTCAGAGCCCCATTCACAAAATCAAATTTTGCCAAGAAGACATATTTTGGAATGGCAAATTTTTGCTCCCCTACATATCCATAATTCCGATTTAAAAACCCCACAACACTTCGCTGAGAGTGAGAAATGTGTGGTGTATGTTACTGTTTGTTTAACAACTATATCCAAAACAAGTTGATTTAAAAATTCACTCAGAATTTACTTTATTCCTCATCATTCTCCATTCACTTCCAGAATATAACCTGCATGAGAAAGGCCAGCAATAGGACACTTATAGATGTAAGTGATGCCATAAAAATAGATAAAATGATCTCAAGATAGAATGTGTTATTTCAGAGTTAATTAGACATGAGTGTGTTTCCTTCTCCAGAAGGAAAAAAAAAATTAAACCCTAGAAACAAAATTAACTGGACCATCTCTGTCAACTAGAGAAAAAGCTATGATGACAGAGTTTAAAAACCTATTTTATTTTTAGCCAACCCTGAAATCGAAGCAATTACTTTGATAATTCTGTCTTAAAATCCATTAGCAATCAGAAAAATATTTAAAAATCAAAAAGCAACTTTACATTTGATGTAAAGTTATGCTTTAGTAATCTTTTGTGCTTTTAGTAATCTTTGTTAGTTATTTAATAAGTAAAAAAGTAAACTTTTTCTTAGGTAGCTTAGAGTTCATTCAACCAATCAATTAGATTGAAATATTGTATGTAATTGTGAAATTTATCTTAAACATCTTTAAGACCATCTTTTATATTTTCTAAAATATTTAAAATTTTTTCAATAATTTTCTTATGATTAGATTAAACGTTGTTTTATCATAGTTCTAATAGAAATTTCAATTACTTATAGATTTCCCCCAAACATTTCAAAATTCAAGATTCCTATCTTGAGTGCTTTGTTACATATTGAGACCTCCATATTGGGGATAGGCAGGACTATGTATGTGTGATTGTGTTTAAATATAAGTATGATTTGTACTGTGCATAGAGTTGGAAGTAGAATGCAGTAATTCTAAATTTTCTCCTTAAAATTTTTTTCATAAAACTATACACATACAAGTAAATGTATTAACAAATATCTGCAGAGGTAAAAATTTTTGACATTGCATAGCTTGAACAAAAATAGCTGCTCTATTTAAAACTATCTCATATTTATCCCCTGCATCTCTATCTATATTTAACTTTGAAATTATGTCAGAAATATTTTATAATCTGTCTGAAAATACTATGGTCGTTGAGAATCTTGATTCAGTGCCTCAATTGGAAATGTGATAATAATATGACTAATAAAAGCAAATATAGAAAGGAGAAGAGGATTTGGAAATAAGGTAACTGTTTTTAAATGTGGTTGAAATAGAATTATTCCTAGGTATGTTACTTTTTCATCTTGGTGATATCATTTTTCATTTCTGCCTGTTTCCTGATATGTAAAATGAGACCTGCAGAGGTTTTATACTTTCTAAATCAATGATTTATGATTGGTCAGTAATAATATTTAATTGGCACATGGGCACATTGTTGTCCATTTGTCTCCAAGCACTTAATACCTATGAGTCAGTTGCACTGGTATGGCTACATTCTGAAAGATAATCAATAATAAATGGAAATTGCTAATGAATCTATCATACAACCCATTAGGTATTTTGCTGATACAACACTTTTAAAATATTATGATTAATAATATTCTTTTGTAACAAGGGATCTAATGAAGTAAACAGAGCCCATATTCAAAATCTATCTCAAATTGTGTAACTATTATTTCATGATAGAGAGAGAGGTAGATTTTAATGTGGGGGTGAGGCCTTTCTTCAGGGAATCCTTGGTCTTCTTTGGCTTGCAGAAAGAGGAATTACTCCAACCCCTCTAACTATATGTCTGTCCTGTCTTCATAAGGACACCAGTGATTGGATTTGGGGCCCACCCTAATGCAGTAGGACCTCATATTAACTAAATACATCCATACATCCTGCAAAGACTATTTCCAAGTAAGCTGGCATTTTGCAGTGGCCATGAATTTTGAGAAGATACTATTCAATCCACTACTACCCTCCTAATTCTAATGTTTAAAGCATAGATCTTTCACAAAGTTAATAGATTTATTTTCCTTTCTCTTTTGTGAACTAAATGTAATATTAGCGTACTTTATCAAATACAGTGACAATCTATACTAACATATGAGCATAGCAACATACTCAGCAGCAAACTCTAGGCGTGTTCATTCTCTGCATGTGACTCAGGTGAAGATTCGCTTTCTCACCCAAATATATGTCGTTTCCTTCCACCTTTAAACTATTTCATATTCTCTTCCCTATATCCTCCATTGTTAATTATCTCATATGGAATATCTATGTCAATTAGAACCTACTGTGACCACTTCTACATTATACTTTAAATGCACCAAGAAAATAATTGTATATCAAAACGCTTCGTATGTCTGGCTACCAGATATAAACAATAAATAATAAGATTACCTTATATGTTGAATAGTCTGTGAAAAGAATTACAAGATAACGTGAAGAGCTTACATCAACAATGTTAAGAATACCTCCCTACGGCTCTCCTATGTAGGTAATTTTATCACCTGTATAAAAATGGGGAAACATAAGTCCATTGTATTAAATACTTTGCTCAAGATCACACATTTAGGCCTCCCTGGTGGCGCGATGAGTTATGTCTCGGCACTATGAAGCTATCTAGAGCCACTACAGCATGAGTTTGATCCCCGCCCAGGGAACTGACCCACATGGCGCAGCAGACCTCTCCTGTCTTGCCTGCTGCTCCTCTCAGCAGTGTACTTCAATAGATCTGCCTGTTCTGCTCCCCACTCTGTCTCTGGTGAATCCTCTCACCCCTCACACCTCTGCCCTACACCCCAGCTTGTATGCATAAATAAATAAATATTTTTTAAAAATCACACATCTAGTAAACTGCCACTTTGGTATATGAAACCAAACAGTAAAAAATGTTCCTTATTCATAGGACATTCTTCTCTTTAAATTCAAATCAAGAAAGTTCACACTATGATTAGAAACATAGCGTGATTTCATTATCAGTAGCAGGTTCTTGTTGGAGAAATGGAAACAGAAGTAAATAATCCTAGTTGTGAGCCTCTTCTAGAATACCTGAAAAATGATGGCTATAAAATCTTTGTGGTAGAGTATTACTATTTTTTTATTTTTTTAATAAGATATCTGTCAGGAGGATGACTCCATCTTCTCTACTTGATCTGTAACAGCCAAGTTTCAAGTCAAACAGTAAGTAACGACAACAACAACAACAAAATCAATCAGCAATAAAACTGTTGTCTTTGTCCCTGTCCTTAAGTTTAGAAATAAATTCACTAGTCCATATTTCTCCCTTTGGTTCAAGAACTGTGATTTCTGGGTATCCCCAAAAATTGCCATGCTATTTCAGATCTCCAGAGTTACATATTCAGAGGTCCCTGGTATATTCAGCACCCCCTGTGGCATTCACGTGGTAGCCTTTGTCCGTATCTCAGCCTCTGTTCAAACCACCACTAAAGACAGAGTCCCCACCACCTTTCCTTGAGCAAGTGGCTGTTGGAGTGTCCTTTAATAAGGTTAAAAACCAAGCCCCCATCCCTGGCCCTGCAGGAAGGGTTGGGAAGCTTGAATAGATAAAGGCCAGAAAGCTGATCCACTTGGACCCTGCATGCTGAAGCAGGCTCAGAACACATTCTGCGCCAAAAGTCAATGCCCAAGACCAAACATCCTAGCAAATAACTGGTCCAGACTGACTCCCCCAGTTCATGAAAACAAGTTGAAAAAGGGAGCCCCAAATCCTTCTGGTGCAGAACTCTCCCATCTCACCTGCTGCTTCTCTTAGTAGTGTATTTCCACAATTCTGCCTTTTCTGTTCTCCAATTTGCCTCTGGTGAATTCTTTTCACCCTGGTGCCTCCAGCCAACACCCTAATTTTTCCCCATAACTGTGGCCTTGATGACATGACCCAAGATTGACATGCTAGCTGACTTCTCTCAATACTTTCTCTCAAAACAGTCTGGCTTTGCCAGAACTTTCCCTCTGTTAGTAGAACATACTCCCCAAAAAGCCACGTTTAATCAGAAAAAGCACAAACACTGGCTAAATCCTGTCTTGAGACTGTTTCTTTATTTTATTTAGAAATTAGTTTCCTGTCTGGCCTGGGAAGCAAGACAGATCTTCTTCAAATACTTTTAATTTGTAGATGATGAGTCTCTCTCTTTTGTGCTGTTCAAAATTCAAAGCAAACCTGATGCCTAAATACATGCCCTCCCTCCTGCAAAATAAGTTAGAATAACAAATTTATCCTGTCTCTTTTTCCCTCATTGCTGTTTCTCCTACTTCAGATTTCGTTCCCTTCTTTCTAAGCAATTAGATTAGTTCCTGGGGTTTCATCTATTAAGCCTTTGTAGATGCTTCCCAAATTTTACATCTCCACCTTTATCCCTTTTACTGGATTCCAAACTCACATTTTTGCATTTATTGACACTTCAAATTCATTCCATTCAAATGTGAAAGCTATTCTCCCCTTGCAACAACCTCCTCCTTTGGAGTTAATAATATCCTCCTAAGGGCAATGCAATTCATAATGGTCTCCAAAATGGTACCAACTACAAATTCTATAAAACATCCATCAGAGTTGTTTTCCTAAAGCAGTCAAGTTAGAGGTTCCCACTGGGATTAATCAGCCCACAGCATGAATCAATGTAACAACACTTTCTCTCCATCTCTGTATACTACTGCCCTGTAGAGGCTGCTCTTCCCAACAGTAGTTGACCCCAAATCCTTTGTCTCAGACTACTTTGGAGGAATTCTACCCAAGACACCACACATTTTGATTTACTGAAGATAGTCCCAATGTACGCTTATTGTCATAAAGTAGCTGTAAGCCACACTCCCAATCATTTTAAATTTCCCTTGTATTGGCCATAAATGTTCCAGCAATGCTCACCCGGTGATAGGGTGGTCCCCAAGGAAAGGGGCAGTTTCAGGTTCCCTGCCCCACCCAAGGGAGGATGGAGCTAAGCAGGGAGGAGAAAAGCTGGAGAGGAGACTGAAGAAAGAAGGCAGAATGGTGGAGAGTCAGAAGGAGACGTGAGGAGGCACATGGAGAGAGAAATGAGCAAAGAAACTGCACTTGCTTCATGGTCCTGGACTGGCTGAAACAGATGTGGGTGAGAGACCTGTGCTGGGGGGTTGGGGGGGTGAACAATGGCAGCTTTATCTTGATTTTGATTTTGCTCTTTTCCTCAAAGACTTGTCTGACTGTTTCTGACCTTCTATGGGTCCCTACCAGAAGGTGCTTTAGACTTCTGGCAGGCTCTCAGGTCTTGCTTTGGGCCAATCCTGTTTGGGTGGACTTTTACCCACCAGGGGATGGGTAATTTTGGGTGCTTGATTTGGAAACTAGATTCTTTGTCCTTTCCATATTGTACACTAATTGTATTAAAGTTCCGTTCCACTAAAGGTCTTACATGTTTTGTCTTGATGCGACGGATGGCAGAACTTATTTAGAGCAGGCAGGTTTGGGGGTTCTGGGGTGCCCCTCTCCCTGCCCTGGAACAACCCTAATTTGAGTACATATTAATAACACATGTTTATCAGCTGTGTCCCAGACTTAATGAATCAGAATATTTAGCTGTGGGGCATGAGAATTTGCATGTTTGACAGGTATATCTGGTTATTCCAATGCCCATTAAAGTTTGAGGACAATTATCCTGAGGTGTTCAATGAGGATGAAATTTCCTTCTCAAATACCTGTAAGTGTTTGCTCTTACTTTCTAAATTATATCTAAATTCTTTGTAAGACTAGGCCTCTATGTAACTCTAAACTGCCTCTGTTTTCATATTGCAATCACTTTCCTGACGGACAAAATGTTCACAGACATCAAAATAATTGCTATGATTCAGATCTTAGATAGCCTTTGGGGTTTATTAGCAATATTCTTTCAAAAACAAGTAATCTTACTCCTCCTCATATATCTCTTTATGTCAAAACCCTACCCAGCCCTTGAGTCTCAAGTCAAATGTTATTTTCTTCGCAAAGATAGTCTTTCTTTCCAGTCAAACTTCAGGTCTTTTTTATGTTTTTTTCATGATATTTTGCATTCATCACAGTTAGTTCTTCAAAATTAGACTCACTCAGAGCCATTTTATTTATGACCACTACTCATTTATCTGAATAATCCTCACAGTGCATCTTACACTGCCTTCCTAATAGTAGCTGCAAAATAAATATTTATGGGATGAATTCCCTTTAATGGTATGTTATTGCCAATTTAGATATATATTACACAATTGAAATAAAAGATGAGCAATTACCCAAGGGCACATTCAGACATGGATTATTTGGATGCCCACTTGATACCGCCAGGAAGCACAGTTCTGCATGCAACCCTCCTTTCTGCTTTCTCCTGTGTTAGTATCTTTGTCGGGTTTTTAAAAGATGGCCTTAAAAAGCTCCAGGCTTATATCTGGACTTCCTTTAGTTCTAGTGGACCTGATCATCACTATGGCCAATGAGATGAACAAAACTGAGTCCTTTTCTAACCCTTTGAGCCAAAGTGAAGTTTGCTCTTTGCCAGTCATGAGAACTCAGTACTAGCGAAGGAAATACTTGAAAGAATTCAGAATGAAGGAATATTGCTTAGGGAAAAACAGTAGATATCTACTAAAGTTGAGCCATAGGTTTAATACACACACACACAGAAAAGGGTATTCTGGTGACGGGGAACACATGCACAAATTCCACGTTTTCAAAAGAGCAGGACATACAAAGTGCCAATAGCTCAAGAGAGTTAAGAACAAAGCACATTTAGGGCAGCATCAAAGAAGAAGATTTGAAAGACCTGTTTTGTTTACTTTTCCCTAAGAGGGCCTACTTTATTTTTCTCTTGAGGGGTATGCATTAAAGAGTTCAAGGAGTGTACATGACTCATCTATTACTGTTTAGCAAATAACTGAAAATACAGGGGCTTAACATGACATATATTTGCTGGATAGTTTTCTTGGCTCCTGAGTCTGAGAATGGCCAAGAGGAGTCCTCTGTGCAACATCTCAGAGTTGTTATCAAGGTATCAACCAGGCTGCAGCTTTCCTTTTTAGAGCTCAAAGTCCACTTCAATTTCAGTTAGAAGAATCCTCTTTCTTTCTTGGGGTTGTAGAATGGAGGTTTCCATTCTCTTGCAGCCTCTCAGTGAGGGACGATTCTCACCTCCTTGAAGTTACTTGCTATCATTTGCCCTGTCACATGCCTCTTAGAACATATGTGCTCCTGAAAAATATTCTATTTAAGGGTTTCACTGTATTAGGTCAGGCCCACTTAAAATAATCTGCCATCTAATGAATTCAGAATCAATTGATTTGAAACCTTAATTACACTTGCAAAATCATTTCACCTTTGCCATGTTTTCTATTGGTTAGAAGTCAGATACACATTTGAACTCTACTCAAGGGGAAGAAGTTATACATGAGTCATTGGGGAACTCCCAAATTCTACTCTGTCTACCTTTCAAGACAAGCCTCATTAATATGAAAACCTGCCCAAATGGGTATATGCTGTGCAATTTCAACTTACCCTGGAGTGAGCTAAGAATGTCATTCAGGCTAACTCCTCAACCACCAGTATAAACTTTCAAAAAATTTTTGTTATATTCTACCCTCACTCTAAATATGCCATATTAATCTTTTTTCCTTTCCTTTTTTTTTTTTTAACAAAACAGGTATTTCATCTGATTGAATAAAACTTGTTTTGTGAAAAATCCAGGTATTTTTCTTTAGCTATCCCAATCAGCAAGTGATTTGCTGAATGCTTTATCATAAATTATAATAATCACCATCTCAAATAGCTAAATGAAATTTGTGATAATTGCTATGTCCTAAGAGATTACATTTTAGAGAACTTAACATCGCCCCCACTTTTCATCCTGTGTCTGCAACTGAGCTTATTGCAATTAAGAGTATGGGTCAAACAAACAAAAACTACTAATAGAGAAAAAAAAAGAAATTCTTGTCCTATTTTGTGGACTTTGATTAAATTCCTTACATCATTGTGGTTTCTTAAAACTTCCCTTAAATATTTCTACTGAAAATCTACTGAAGTGCAAAATGACTCACTCCTTCCTTCCTTCCCTTTCCTTCCCTTCCCTTCCCTTCCCTTCCCTTCCCTTCCCTCCTTCCTTCCTTCCCTCCCTCCTTTCTTTCTTTCTTCCTTCCTTCCTTCCTTTCCTTCCCTCCCTCTCTCTCCTTCCTTTCTTCCTTTCCTTCCCTCCCTCTCTCCTTCCCTCCCTCCCTTCCTTCCATTTATTCGAAGAGAGGTTCTGGAATACCAGAAATTTATGAAAGTGAAAACTGAGGCCTCCATTTATTTAAAATTAAATATATATATTTCAGGGATGTGAGGAGTTATGAAAATCTTGGAATTTGGACTATAAAAAAAAGCAAACCCTAGTGTAATTTCCAATTTTGTCTTTGATATTCAGACCCTAGTAAATTAATTGAACCTCTTCAACATGTAAGATAAAATTCTAAGACGTTATTGCTTCAGACAGAATGTATGCTTAATTAAAATATGCTAAATTTTGAATCCACCATTTTGAAAGTACATAGTAGATACTGCATATTTATCATTAGGCTTAGCATCTAGGTGAAATACAAAATTGGAGTGAATGATGACTTAAAACTATGATCTCTACTTTCATATTATTTTCCTCACCTCACCATTAATGATAATGATTTGAGTCAATATTTTCGGTGTAGAGGCTAGCGAGCTGGAGGTTGAACTAGGTGGAATAATTATTGATTACTTTAAAATTGAGACTACTGTTATTCTATCCAAATCATTATCATTAATGGTGCGGTGAGGAAAATAAACTCATGGATTAACCATCACAATTTGTAGAGCTACTAAATACAACCCAATATTTTTTTTCTTGTCTTTCTAGTAACTCATGTCATAGGGAGGCATTTTTCTCAGTTATTTTAGTAACCTTTCATTTTTACCAGAAGAACAAAACCCTTTCTGCCACTTATCTCTTAAATTTTTTTCTCCAGCCTACTTATTGAGGGAGAGAGCAGAAACAGTGATGTTGAAGTTAATGTATATGGCAACAAGTCTACAATAAAATTCAAAGCAGATTTTCTAGAGCTCATTCAAGTTAATGCTGGAAGTGGGTGGTTTGACAACAAATCACAATCAAGTAAAAGCTATTTAATGGAGGGTTTACAATTTAAGATGAGCAGTGTGCATGTGAGATTAAAATCAAACAAAGAACATATCATTCAGGTGAAGGTTCTCAAACTTGAGGATGTTACAAGAGTCACCTAAGTGCCTGTTAAGTCTAAAGACTTCCAGGCCAATGCCTTGATTCTGAGTCAATATTTTCGGTTTAGAGTAAGGCGAGCTGGAGGTTGAGTAAGAACCTGGGTGATTCTGTTATAGGTGGTCCCTTTCAAAAGTATGGGTATATGTGTGGGGGTGTGTGTGGATGTGTTCTACATAACACACAGGACACAGTAGATAGTCTCCATCAAAAATAATTCAAATAAACCTAAGTTTGAAAACTCTATAAGCCTATCATCCACTTGAAATGTCATATCAAAACCACAGTATACTAAAGGCCCTGAGGTATTTTTTACTAGAGAAATAAACTTCTCTTATAACTTCATGTTCCACAGGTGTATTTATCCCCCAGATTCTGGGAATGTTGACTGCAAAGACTCACAGCTTCACATTTCTAGAAGGCTCCTCTCACAGAAATTCCTCAGAGGTTACACTCAACAGTGTGCTGAATCCAGCTCTTACCAGTCTGTAAGAGTCTACTGTGTTCTACCCTACGCAGCAACCTTGGATGTCCAGAGTTGGTCTTGAGATCAATTAAACTGGTCGACAAATTTTTACAAAGGTCATGTTACTGAAATGAAATTAGTCATTTCCTATCAATTTGTATGTGTTCAACACAAATATGACAGTCAAATTCTAAGTTTGGCTCTTGTTTTTTGTAATCTGCAATAAATGGATGTTTACATCACAAAAATGCATCCCAATAGTAATACGTCTATGGTTAACACTTATAAAAAATCAAGTCATAGATTACTTCTTAGATTTATTCACTTGTCTCTTGTACAGCTGTTCAGAAGCATCTCTGGGGAGTGTCCAGCAGTAGTCAGGCAGCATTGTAGTGGATCATTTTCCCTGGTATCTTTGTTCCATTGATGCGATATCTTGTTGAAAACGTTTTCCATGTTCATCACTAACCATACCACAGTTTTTAGGGAAGAAATCCAGATGGGGATGAAGGAAGTGGATCTTTATAGACATATTGCAGCCAAGTTTTTGATACTGCATTAGCATGTCTTCTACTAGTTCCTTGTAGTTTTCTGCCCCAACATTCCCAAGAAAGTTTGTAGACACTAGGCAAAAAGCATTCCATACTTGTTTCGCATCACCCTGCAGCAAGTTGTTGAACCAGTCTCTGAAGAGCTCTCGAACCTGAGGACTCACAAAAACTCCCTCTTTAACCTTTGCTTCACTGAGTTGAGGAAATTTTTCATGCAGGTATCGGAAAGCTGGCGAGGTCCGGTTCATGGCTTTCACGAAATTCTTCGTCAAACCTAATTTGATGTAAAGGGGTGCTAGCAGGATTTTGTGAGCCTCGACCAAAGCTCGGTGCTGGATATTCTTCTTTACAACTGCTACATTTTGTCTGCGAGTCCATTCCTTCCACAAGTAGTGCAATTCACTTGCTCGGCTGTCCCACTCACATAAGAAACAAATGTATTTGGTAAATCCCTGCTGCGATCCCATTAAAAGGGCAACTAACTTCAAATCACCACAGATGTGCCAGCTGTACTTGTTATACTCAATGGAATTCAGTAGCTACTTTAAGTACTCTTTCATGTGGACAGCATGCACTACAGGAAAAGATGGAAGACAGTTTCCATTGTGCAAAAGCACAGCCTTAAGATCAGTTTCAAAGAGTCTAGAAACAGTCTCCATTCTTGTGGGGGGGTGAGTGATTTCTAAGGCATTCATGAGGCCCACAATATCGCAACAGAATACCAAAGTACTTTCCTTTCGGAAGAAAGGCTCCAACTGCTAGTGGCGCTTTCAATAGAAAGTAATTGTGACATCATCTTCTAGAAGATTCCATTGTGGGAGTCTTGACAGTAGCAATTCCGCCATGTTCTTGGATAAGTCCAAATCACGAACCAGGTCATTTAGTTCTTCCTGTGTTAGTCTGTGTGGGGTTGATGATGCACCACAGTGAAAATCTGGATCACTGCATGCTGATGGAACAGGAGAAGAACAGGTCGGCTCACCCTTGTCCTCATCAGATGAATCAAGAGAATATTCTGCTGGAGGTTCTGGAGTAGGAAGTCCCTCACCATGAGGAACTGGTCTCAATGCAGACAGAATGTTTGGGTAGACTATTTTTGACCTCTTTTACTTCCTTATTCTGCCAGAAAGAGGAGGAACCAAGCAGAAGTAACAGTCTTTTCTGTGGTTGCTTGGCTCTCTCCACACCATGGGGACTGCAAACGGCATGGATGGTCTTTTGCCATTTCACCACTGTGAAAGCTGTGTGTTGTTTTTTTTTTTTTTATATTGTAAAATATACTTCTTTTTTTTCCCATTTTTTTTATTGGTATTTATGTCTTTTACATTTTGTATTCCCCTTGGGCAGTCCACCACCAATTCACCCGTGATCCATCTCCATGGTCCCCTGTATTCTCCTCTCTTCCATTTTGTGCCCTTATCCTCCCCTCTCCCCTCCCCCACCGCTGAGTGTCTCTCTCCCACCCGGCCTCCCTATAGTCCTGTTATAAGTGAAACCATTCGATATTTTTCTTTTTCTTTCTGGCTTATTTCACTGAGTATGATTCC
>PVIJ01015354.1:0-36829 GCA_004024925.1 Scalopus aquaticus
ATTTTTCTCTTTCTTTCTGGCTTGTTTCGCTGAGTATGATTCCCTCTAATTCCATCCATGTTGCTGCAAATTGCATGTGTTTATCTTCTTTGAATGCTGAATAGTATTCCATTGTGTATATGTACCACATCTTCTTGATCCAATCATCTATTTTTGGACATCTGGGTTGCTTCCATACCTTTGCTATTATGAACAGTGCCACAATGAACATACGGGTGCATGTATCCTTTTGGATTAGTGTTTTTGTGTCCTTTGGGTAGATTCCCAAAAGCGGTATTGCTGGGTCATATGGAAGCTCCATGTTTAGCAGTTTGAGGAATCGCCATACAGCTTTCCATAGTGGTTGGACCAGTTCGTATTCCCACCAGCAGTGTAGAAGAGTTCCTTTCTCTCCACATCCTTTCCAGCATTCGTTGTTGCCTATATTTTTAATGTGTGCCATCCTCACAGGTGTGAGGTGGTATCTCATAGTGGTTTTGATTTGCATTTCCTTGATTATAAGTGATGTTGAGCATTTTTTCATGTATCTGTTGGCCATTTGCTTTTCTTCTTTGGAGAAGTGCCTTTTTAGCTCTTCTGCCCATTTTTTGACTGGGCTATTGGTTTTGTTTTTGTTGAGTTGTGTGAGTTCCTTGTAAATTTTTGTTATCAGTCCTTTATTGGATGTATTGTGTGTAAAGATCTTTTCCCAGTTGGTAGGGTGTCTGTTTGTTTTGGTTAATGTCTCTTTTGCTGTACAGAAGCTTTTTATTTTGATGTAATCCCACCTGTTTATCTTGTCCTTCACTTCCTTTGCTTTGGGGGATGTGTCATTAAAGATTTTGCTGAGATATATGTAGTGTAGAGTTTTGCCTATATTTTCTTCTATAAATTTTATGGTTTCAGGTCTTATGTCTAGGTCATTTATCCATTTTGAGTTGGTTTTGTGCAGGGTGTGAGGCAGTAAGCTAGCTTCATTTTTTGCATGTGGCTGTCCTGTTTTCCCAGCACCATTTATTGAATAGACTGTCCTTGTTCCACTGCACTTTCTTTGCTCCTTTGTCAAAGATTAGTTGTTCATAGATATGCGGCTTTAATTCTGGGTATTCTATTCGGTTCCATTGGTCTTTCTGTCTGTTTTTGTTCCAGTACCATGCTATTTTAGTTATTATGGCTTTGTAGTATAGTTTGAGATCAGGGAGTGAAATTCCTCCATTTTCTTTCTTTTTAGTCAGGAGGGCTTTAGCTATGGGTTTTTTTTTTTTGTGGTTCCATGTGAATTTTATCAGCATTTGATCTATTTCTTTGAAGAATGTCATTGAGATTTTTATTGGAATAGTGTTGAATCTGGAATACTGATGCGAAATATTTAACAAAATCTTGGCCAATAGGATCCAACAATGCATCCAAAAGATAATACACCACAACCAAGTAGGATTTATCTCAGGGACACAAGGATGGTTCAACATCCAAAAATCAATCAATGCAATCCAACACATCAACAAAAAGAAAACTAAAGACCATATGATCATATCAATAGATGCTGAGAAAGCATTTGACAAAGTGCAACATCCATTTATGATTAAAAGCCCTTGAAATCCTTGGGATAGAAGGAACATACCTCAACATAATAAAAGCCATATTCGACAAACCTACAGCCAACATTATCCTCAATGGTGAAAAGCTAAAGGTCTTTCCACTAAGATCAGGAAAAAGGTAAGGATGTCCATTCTCACCATTGCTTTTCAATATAATACTGGAAGTCCTCGCCAGAGCAATAAGACAAGAGAAAGACATTTAAGGAATCCAAATAGGAAAAGAAGAAATTAAACTGTCTCTGTTTGCAGACGATATGATAATATATATACAAAACCCTAAAAACTCCATAGAAAAACTACTCAAAATTATAGACCAGTTCAGTAAAGTAGCAGGATACAAAATCAACGCACAAAAATCAGTAGCCTTCCTATATGCAAACACTCAGTCTGAAGAGGAAGAAATTAAGAAATCTATCCCCTTCAAAATCGAAACCAAAAAAATAAAATATCTGGGAATAAATCTTACAAAAGACATAAAAGACTTATACAAAGAAAACTATAAAACACTGTTGAAAGAAATGCAAGAAGACACAAGAAAATGGAAATACATCCCCTGCTCATGGATTGGCAGGATTAACATTATCAAAATGGCAATCCCATGACATCTAGACCAAAATCTCTTACCTAGGATTTGAGGGACCTCTGTGACCTGCCTCCTCCTCCCGTCCCCACTTGTGGGGATTCGTTTCTCCAAGACTCCAGTCTGGCCTCTGCCCTTTACCACAACCCCCACCCCCACCCCCACCACCAGCTTTCTATGTGTAGGAACCACTACTGGGGAGAGGATAATTTACTTAACCAATTGATTGTCATTTAGCTTTTGTCTCTGCCTGGGTCCTTTCAAACACTAACTCACGTTATTCCCATTTCTCTCTGCAGGCCCAACTCTGAGTTTTCAACATACTAGGTCTATAAACATACATATTTATTAGCCAGTTTGTTAATTCTGTAAATAAACACCTATCTTTAAAAAAAAAAAAAAAGATGTGCATTCACAACACACAAAATTGAGCTGTTTTTATCTGACCTAATCTATCATGCTTCATTTATTAAAATATTGGCTTCCAATCGGACTAGAAGGAATTTAAAGACAGAAAAAACAAAGTGGCCCACAACACTATCTGCAACCCTGGAATACTAAGTCTCTGAGACTCTAGTGGCTTTTCCCCCAAGTTTTAGGCAAACTCCTGAGGCAGCAAAACTGGACCTGAAAGGATGTCAGACCACCTACGATCTTTATTCATCCTCCTAGTGTGAATATCCATGCGTTTCCCTGCTCGTGTGTGGCTTGCAAAGTGCTGCCTCACACCCAACTTGCAGTGTTAAGTGACATAATGTAGGGACTGAATTCTAAATCTAAAAAACCCTAAATTACTTAGTTAGGGTTTAGTTTAGTTCAGGGATTTGGGAAAAGAGATTAAACTCCTGATTCTGTATCAATATTTTCAGTTGCAAATATCAGATAATTCACCTTACAATGGCTTAAAGAATAGAATGAGTATTGACTCATGGAACTAAAAAGTGTAGAAATGGGTGGCTTTGGGGCATGGATTAATTCAGACATTCACAAAGTTTTAAAGTTCGTCATTCCCTCTCCCATTTTTCCTGCCTCTGCCCAGCACTGCTAGCTTTCACCTCGGCTCTATTTATTCACTGCAGCAAAAACGGTTGCAGTAGTTCCAGTCAGCAGAGGAAGAGACTGTAACCACTGCCCCTTCCCATCATATCTTTGATAATATCGAGCCATGAAAGAGACTCAACACATATTGTCTGTGAAGGTTAAAGTTATGTGTCAACTTGACTGGGCAGAGGCCTGCCCAGATGGCTGGGGAACATTTCTGGGTATGTCACTGTGTGTCTCTGGAAGAAATTAGCATTTTAATCTGTGCTCTGAGTAAAGACGATCTCTCACCAATACCAATACTGACAGGGCCCACCCCATCTCTTGAACAGAACATAAGGGAGGAGGAAGGGAAAAGTCACTGTCTACTTGAGCTGAGACATTCATCTTCTCCTGGTCTTGGACATCAGTGCTTTGGGTTCTCAAGTTTTTGCCCTCAGACAAGGATTAACATCCTCGTTCCCTCGATTCTCACAGGCCTTTGGATTTGGACTGAATTACTCTGCTTCTCCATTCTTCATCTTAAAGTTGGCAGATTGTGAGACTTCTCAGTCTCCATAATCATGTGAGCCAATTCCTATAACAAATCTCACATCTATCTATATTTCTGTCATATATATATACACATATAGATCTATATATACATATAGATGAATTATATATGTATACACACACACATACTATGAACCTATTGTTTCTATTTCTCTGGAGAATCCTGACTGACTGATATATTGGTTTTTATTCTATTGAAACTTTATCCTTAATGGTAAACAAGGACTCTGTTTTCTTTACAGCATTGGTTTTCAATCCTGCTTCAAGACCCAATGCCATTCTCCACATATTTATTTATCTTAGTGTATTTATTCATTTATTATAGTACACCTCCTATCTGTCATTTGCATAAATAACATCCATCTTACTAAACTCTAAGCTCCTTCGTCAGGATCTTATTGGTTCCGCATCCCCCTCAAGGCCCAGTGTAAGTCTTGTAATAGTAACACTCCCTGTGTGCTGGTTGAACAGTCCACTCCCCATGCGGGGTCAAAATGGTTGCAGTGGGAGAATTTGACAAGCAGGGAGGTGCAGGAAGAAATGGGTGGACAGAGAATGATGTTCTCTTCACAGATTTTTCAATGGGAAACTCTACTCAAAAACTCTGTACTTATCACATGAAGGTAAGGTGATTCGGAGAGCAAAATAGAAATAGAAAACCCAACCTGAACTGCCTGAAACAATAAAAGTGACTCATTGGTTCATAAACTGGAACTTCTCAAGCTGGTGCAGACTTTGGAATTGATTGAGGGATGGAGAAATGCGGGAGTGTCTGAGAGGATCCCCTTTCTTTCATCTTTCTGCTTTGTCTCCCCAAGACTGACTTCCTCGTGGTTCCAACATCTCAGTTACACACCACACTGTCTAGAATATATGTTGGACTTGGCATAAAGGTGGCAGGGGGTGCTGGATTGTGCTGCTTAATGGAAGCCAGACAAGACTCATCTTGGGAAACAGAGGAAGCCCAGCTGTGCCCTAAGAATTTTAGGGACTATTATTCTAGAAGGTACCCAAATTAGGTGACTTCAACAACAAAAAATTATCATCTCACAGTTCTGGAGGCCAGAAGTCCAAAATCATGGTGTCAGCAGGATTAGTTTCTTCTGAGGGTTGAGAGGAAAGGGTCTGTCCCAGGCTTGTGGGTGGCTGTCTTCTCCCTGTCCCTTTGCATGTCCTTCCTTCTAGGCTGCCTTGGTGTCCCTGAGCATAAGGATGAAAGTCACATTGGGTTAGGAGCCCACTCTACTCCAGGATGATCCCACTTTAACTAGTGGCACCTGCAACGATCTGTCTCCAAACTCAGTCATGCTTTTACATTGTTTGCACTTCAACATAGGAATTTTAAGGGGCTACAATTCACCCCATAAGACAAGGGATAGGGGAGTGGATAGCTAAACAAAAGTCATGATTCTATTAGGGAGAAGAAACAAAATGGATGCTGGATTAGTACACTAGAGGTCTTCTAGAACAATCTTTTCTTCTATAAAGAGAAAGTGCATTTTCTCTTTCAAGTGCAGCTATTGTGGAAAATCACTTTCCCTCCCTCTGGACCGCGGTGGATGACAGGCTGTACGGCAACAAACCCTAAGACAGAGACCTCTTCATCCCACTGGCTCCTGCCCCTGCAGTCTCGCTGTATAGTCAGTCTCTGGCGATCACGTGCTAGTGAGCCCTTTATATCCTCCGAGACACTTTGAACATTACTTAGTTAATCCCTATGGTGCCTGCTGGGAGACAGGATTTCACTTAGAGAAGAAAGTCTCCAGGAGATTTATGGTAGAAATGCCCAGAAATGAGACTCCCAAGGCTGCCTGCCATCCAGGCATTTTTCTCACCCCCAAATATTCAGCATTAGAGATTAAAAATCACAATCAGCCATATCAGTGTCTGAACTCTCTAGTGGGGCAAGACAACCTGAACGGCAGTGTCCATAGAATGCAGGTGTGAAAATGGCCCTCCAGTGGAGGGGAAGATCCCGTCTCATCACAGACCTGGGCTCTGAGGGGAAATGGCTGGGAGGTGAAGACCACCGCAGGAGGCTCTGGGGTCTAAAGGAGCCCCCAACACTTAGAGGTGCCCTTTCAACCCAGGAGAAAGAAAATGCTCCCCCTGGAATCCAGGCTACCTGGGACGTCTTACTCAGAACACATTTAAAGAGGGCGAGGTCGACTCTAAGGGAAGGTTGTGTGGGGCACATGACTTGACTCACCTGGCTTTGTTTTCTTAACAGCTTCATTGAGGTATGATTGACACACAATAAATTGCACTTCTTTGAAATGTACAATTTGACCATTTTTGACATATGTATACAATTGTGAAACTATCACATCACCAAGATAATGAGCAGATCCATCAGCCCCAGAAAGTTCCCTCCCTCTCTCTTTCCCTTTCCCCATCCCCACCCCCAACCCAGGCAACCCCTGATCTGCTTTCTGTCACTAGAGATTAGCTCGCCTTTTGGAGACTTTCATACCATCTCGACCTTCTCCCTCAGCACAATGGGGCCTTTCCCCGCGCTGTGGCCTTGGCGCTCCGTCTGGTCTGTTGTTGCACAGCCGCGTGTCCACGTCCACTGGCCTTGAGTTGTTCATCCTCCCACCTGACATCTGCTGTTTTCTGGGCTTGGCAATTAGAAATAACATTTTGTGAACATTCATGTAAAAATCCTTGTTCGGACACGTGGGATGCTTATATTTTCTGTGTGGGGTCACAGAGGCGTGTTGCAGACAAACCCCCCAGTGCGTACTTGGCAGAGACTGGCTTGTGGTCACCGTCTCGGGCTCCCTGGGGTCCTCTACTTCGGGGGAGTCTTCCTAGCTTTTGCTCTGCTTGCCTTCCTTCCCTGACTCCTGTTGCTGTCGTAACTAGTGACCAGACTGAAACTTCGAGAAAACAGTCATCAGAGAAAGAAGTGACTAAGAGGATCTGAAACTTATTTTCTTTAGAGGCAACTCAAAGTCCTCCATCACCAGCAAGCAAACCAATTGACTCACACAGCCCCGAGACCCAGGCGGGCAGGGGCACTGTCCTGGTCCTGTGATTTGAGGTGCTGTTCTGGTCCCCTCTTGCCCACACCCCACTCAGTAGAATGGGAAGCTCGTCTAAAACCTGTGCTCTCATCACACCCATCCTCCCACGTCCTCAGTGCCCGGGACACTCAGAGCTCACCCACAAGATTTCTGCCCACTCATGGGATGCCCACGGACTAGTCCCCAGTTCTGAGCTGCCAAAAAGATGGAGAGTTGTGTGCAGAGGGTGTGACAGAGCCTGCCTGTCTTCACGAGTGTGCCCTCGCACACGTACGTGTGAATATACCAGCTCCCAAGTGCCCTTGCAGGGTCGCTGGCGTCAGAGGTGAAGAGCAAGGGCAGGCTGTGGCCAAGGACTGCGGGTGGCACTTCCTGTGCTCTCAGCACAGGCCTCTAAGGAGTTCAAGCGTTTGCCATCCAAGTCTGGCCTACATGCGTATTTCGTCAGGTAGGTTAGCATGTATTTTACCTAGCGATGTTTTGGCTATGTTCAGAGCATTGACGTATTGCTATATTTAGACATTTTGTACGTGGGCGGCCATTTCTGCTCTTGCCCTGCGTCCTGAAAATCTTAGGATGGGCCTGAGATGACCCTCTCCTCCTTATCCCTCCTCCTGCAACCGCGTCTCTGTTTTGTGCTGGCTTTTGATCCTTTCTTTTGCCTTTCAGGGCTACTCTTGATGTTCATTTTCATCTTTTTTCAATAGTATAAATATTGAGAGAAAGAAGTGTGATAAGGCTGGGGGAGGAGGGGTGTGCAGGTGGCATAATCTGCCAAGACTGCTGGTCTGGAAGGCGGCTCTGCTGTGATTCTAGGGTAATGATTTGATGTTCCTTGTCTAGATTATGCAAATCAGAGTGACTCACTGCTTTGAAGTCAAGCTGCTTGGTTTCTCACTAGAAAGCAATCCTGAGCTCCACTTTGGAAGATTAATTACAGACATGGCTCCAGAGGTCCACTCCTCCCTGAAGCCACCCCTTTGTGCTCCCCCATTTTCCACACCAAGCAGGAAATGGAGTCTGTTTCTCCATCTCCTGGGTCTGCACTGCCCTTGTGACTTACTATGATTGACAGATGTGGCAGGAGCAGCAGTGTGGGGGATGCTAGCTGAGGTCTCAGAGGCTTGGTGTATTTTTACTCTCCCTCAGACCTCAGCTTCTGCTGTAAAAATAAGATGAAAAAACTTGTATTGGAACTACTGGAGTATGACAGGCCACACAGAGCAGGGCCTGACAGTCCCAACAGAGGCCACAGGCAGCCTAGCTGGAGGCTGAGCACAGGGGCATGAACACGCTTGGCTGAGGTACGTAAAGAGTAGCACAGGTCCACCCAAAACAATGAGTAGTTGTTGCTTAAAGTCACAGCTTTGGGATGATGTGGGATTGAAGAGAAACTATTGCTATATTTCTGCATCATGCACATTAAACAAATGCATTAGTGCTTTCTACAGAAATTTTACTAAGATTGGCTTCCTGAGGTAAAAGCAAACCCTGGCAGGTGATAGACAACAGGTTAGATAGGAAGAGGGAATTCCTGCAAGATGTCCCTAACTCTGGAGATTCATGAACATTTCAAGAGTGGAGGATGCCTGGCATCTTGTAGATGTCTCTATGTTGTAAAATTGGAGACACTGGGCTTATCTTTTCCCTGGAGAGTATTTACATACCAAAAGATTCGGATGGAAGTAAGAACCCTTCCATAAGACTCCAAAGGGATTCTCTCACACGGGGAACGAGGAGAAGCTTCCTCTCCTCTCTGCACACAAGCACCGGAGACTCATTTCCCTGTGTCCTCCATGTACAGGCCGAGGGCTGCACTCACAGAGCACTTTTCTCCATCTGGCTGTCAGAGTGTCACTCTGTGCGGTTGCTGGACATGAGGCCCAACCTGCAAGGTCACTCTTGCTGGTGATCATTGTGCCTATAAAAAAAAAAAATTGGCTCTAACTTTAAAACATTTTGTGTGTGTTCATAAAGATAGATATTCATATATATGTAGATAGATAGATATAGGTATATAGATATAGATATATGTATTTGTTTGTTACGCAGCTTTAATTGTGACAACTGACTGATACAATGACAAACCTCCATTTCTTTATGGGTCATTGCTGATGGATGAGGGCTACTGGGTTCTTGGTAATGTTGATTCTTTACCTTGGTAAAATATGTATCGGCTAGAAGAATAATTGTTAAAATACAAGGCAGGTTCTTCTCAAATAACATTATTTCATTTGTCAGCTGACACTGAACAAAGCAACATTCTTTGTGAACCTGGTTTTATAACATGTCATTGTGTTTAAAGTTGCCATTTCCAAGAACCTATCCAGGGTTCAGTGAGGACTAATGGTATAGCTATTTTATTCCAAACACAAGATTTTTAGTCGTATTAAACTTTTATGACCTATATCATATTTTAAAAATAAAAGATTTTTATTATTCTGATTCTCAACCCAAACCACCTGCCAAAATGATTAAAAACAGTAAGACGTGTTATGTGTATTTCATTACAGTTAAAAAGGGAAAAAATGAAGGAGTGACACCAAGCAAACCATGTCAGCATGTCATCTCAAATCATCCAGCTTAATCAAGGGAAAGTATTAATATTCTAAATATTTCCAAGTGCAAATTAAGAGACAAATACTTTAAAAGATCAGTTGTAACTTTACCAGACCAAACTCAAAAAGGTGGGCATAAAGTCAGGCAATTAATAATGAAAAGCCAAAATGCCTCACAGAATTGCCTAGGGGCTCATTTTTCCAGCTGTCTGGAAAGTATCAGCCCTGCATTTGGGACCAATGAAGCAAAGGGAGTTGAAAAGGGACCACTTTTTATTAGTCAGTGCCTCCTATCACCTCGAATGACACAAGGCAAATTACTGAATCAAAATGCCTCCATTGCAGGCTGATCTGTCTACAGATGTCAGTAATGGTGCTCAGTAATTGCATTGGCTAGAATCCCTGAAGAAAAAGGCTTGGAAGAACTGTCTGTTTTGCAAAGAAGCACCAAAACAAAGCAAGGTGATGAAATATTCAGAGTGGTAAATGGAACCAGGGAGACAAATATTGCGAAGCGCTGCATAAGTCTGCACTGACAGGGGCCGCAGCGACAGGAGGGGCAAGGTCGTGCAGCATTCCGCACGCTGAGAATCGCAAGAGGCCGCGTGCCTTGCTCGACCCACAGAGAAGCACTCCTGTGAACACGTTTCCTGCAGGTTTGAATTTTGTATTGAATTACACCTTAAAAGAATGGTTAAGTCTATTAAATTCAACCTGTACAGCCCCAGATGTTTTCTGCTTTATCTAAACAGTATCATAATGCCATTTCTGAGGTTTCATACTGAAATATATTGGCTGGTCAGGGAAAGAACTGTCTGGAATTTATGAATGAAAGAATTAAAAATTGATTTATGACTCATTCATGCTGTTCAGATTTACTAAGAAATAGTAAATGACCTTTGAAAATGGTTTATTTAACAGATTTTTTTGAACATTTGATAGAAATCAATTGAAAGTGTGAAAATTATATGAAAACATAAATGTATATGGAAAAAATTTATGAGTTCAAGGCAAAGCAAAACTTTAACTTTGGATAAGTTAAAAGGGATTAATGTGGGTTAATGTGATTTAACAGTGTAATTAATCAGGTTTAATATGTGAATCCTAAAAATGATTAAAGACTAATAGGGGAACATCTGTGTAGGCTTAATGAAAAGCTTCATTATTATTTAGAAATACTCAATATGATCAAGTTTGATTGCATTCTAAATCCATTCCCATTATCACAAGATATATTTGTCAATGAAAGAAAATGAGCTGCTGGATTTAAAGAATCATCTTACCATTAAGTACATTAAAGAGATTAAATTATATAGATTTTGGCTAATGATGAAGGCGAAATTTCTACCAGATGAAGAATGCAAGGTATTATCTGACAGTTGCCATCATATTGGTGTTCCAATGCTAACTAGAAAAATATTAAATAAGATTTATATGTAACCATTTCAAATATAAATTCTGATATTGAAAGTACTTGAAAGCAACTCAAGTTTCTCATGACAGGTTATTTTTGAAGAGTAAGGGTTTGCATTTTAGTTTCTAAGCATAAGTATATAATATTTTAAAAAATGTAATATATGTGAATGTAAATTCCCTCCTGTTTACTCCAGTGAGCCATAGAAATAGAGTATCATCATTTTCTACGTGTGTAATGATGTCAAAAAAGCTGGGAAGCAGCTTTAATATATTATCTGCACTATGTGTGCCCAAAAGGGTACTACAGTGTATAGCTTTTCCCAACTTACTCTGTCTTAGAACTTGTCTTTCCTGTAAGTAGCCAATGTCTTATGGGACACTAGAGTTTCACCAACATACCTCAGAGAAACTGATGCAATCTCTACCACTGATCACACCATTGAATAAACCAGTGTCCAGAATGTGGAAATACAGTGCCCAAGAAATAGGACAACACCTATCTCTGCTTTCAAATTATTTGTTATTTTACCTAGCTTCCTCAAGAAGGTAATCAAAATAGAATTTGGATAAACCCATTAACAATTCTTTCTTTGTTTTTGCCACTGTAGTTGAGTCCCCAAAGACACCCAGAAACCAGTATTGTAGAGTGTTTTGCCTGTGTTTTCTTCTATATATTTCATGGTTTCTAGTCTGACATCCAAGTCTTTGATCCATTTTGAATATGTGTATGGTGTGAGATAGTGGCCCAATTTCATTCTTTTTTTTTCAGATTATCTGATTTAATGGGAACAATTTTACAAGTGCAAATTATAGGTAACTAAGAGTAATGCAAAATAATTTTTATATATAGACATGCAAATTATGTTCAATCCGACAGAAACGCAACTGATTCTCCTTTTCATTTTTTAAATATTTATATATTTTTTTTTTCTTTACATCATTGTTCATTTTTGTACAATATTTGCCTTCTCTTCTCAGTCCCCATAAAATTCCCACCCAATTCACCCGGGCACCATCACTACAGTCCCTTGTGCTCTTCCCTCCCCTGTTTTGATCCCTCTCCCTCATTCTTTTGCATGTGACTTTCCAATTTTCCCAGTGCCATTTGTTGAATAAACTCTCCTTTCTTCACATCACTTTAAATAATTTTCAGCAGCACTCACTGTTGTAGTTCACATATCACTCATGTTTGCCCCCTTCTTTGCGGGGAGAACCCAGAAGGACCTGGGGGGCAGGCCTAGTCCCACTTGCCCACCCAGAGTCTGGGTTTTCAGCCAGCACAACACTGCAAGATTTCACATGCTCACTCGTCCTGTCTCATGTGGGAGGAAAACAGAGTCGTGAAATAACCTCCTTTTTATACCCAGGCCATCATTTCCAGGCTCTAATTATTTTAACCAACACAAAACGCTCTTCAACAAAAGAGCACACCAATTAATTTTCCCTTATCTAAGGTGAGGTCATCATGGCTTCCTCCAGGAAAGACAAGCTTCGGCTATTGGAAAGAAGAGGGATTTTAGAATTCCACTGCTGTCTCTAGTCCTCAAAGGGAGCTGCTTCTCTTGTCCCTCCAACAGGTATTTACTGAGCTTAAAGTTACTGGCGCCCAGGTCCTCCGGCAGAGTGACAGTGGAGGCAATTACACTGCACCCAGTGGGATTCACAGTGCATGTGTGCAGGCAGACCCAGAATGCAGATGATGTGATTGCTTTCATTAAATCATCTTTTTATGACTGTATAATTTCAGTCATTAAAACCTTTACTAATATATTCTATGAGGCAGGCAGAATGTTACACTAATGTATGGCCCTTATTAATTTTTGAAAAACAGAGGTGAAATTTGAATAACCTGCTTCCCCACACTTAAGAGGTCTGGAAAAAAAAGCTGGATACAATTTTGATTAATGTAAACTAATTAGTATTCATTGTTTTTTATTCCCTCTTCCCCATCTGAAAAATCACTACAGAGGGTATTAGCATTGCCTATTGCATATTTCAAATTCTGGCTTATTTCTGGCATACCTTTGGGTTTGGTACCAAAAAAGAAAGCCAGTAGGCTTTTAATCATCACAAGTCACAGAGAGAGAAATCTAAACATCGGCTGCTGCTCCCTTGCGGGGCTCCCCAGTGCAGTTCAGCCCTCTCTGTCTGCCTCAGAGAATTCTAGGAGCTCTTTGTTTTTCCCCAGACCTTGCTATCTCCTGAAGCAGGCTGGCTGTGCTTGATTCTTTGGCATGCCCCTGGGCACAAGATCACAGGCACATGAATTCTCCACCATTGGAGCATCTACCTAGGTGCTGCTACTGCAAGATCAGTAGGGACTAGAATTTGAAACACAAATGAGTCAATTAGCTATAGTAGAGTCTCACGTGCCGTATTCATCATCCATGTCAGCAGAGCAGTCAGAGGCTCACACTTTAGAGTAACAGCTTCAAAAAGCATATTGGGATATACGGCGGTTGAATTCATCTAAGTCTTACTCTAAGAAATAGCTTCTCTATCTGTAGTAAACATGCCAAAATCCCTTTGGAAAAGAACAATTTCCAATATGGATAGAGAGGGTTTGCACATAGATAATTTTGACGTCTAGGTTTTGTGGTTCTACTGTCTGCTGTGATTCAGGAACCATCAAACCCTACTACCAGCTTTTTTCAAAGTATTTGTTTAAGTCCTAATGTGTGTCAAACCCCAAGCTGAGCTCAGGATCCAAAGTCATCAGTGATTCCCCATTGCCTTTAAAATAAAGTTCACTCCCCTAAGTTCTCCGTGAGCCATACACCTGGCTCTCCCAACATCACCTTTGCTAGACTCGCACATTCGCCTTAGGCTCTACTCGATGCTCCTGTTGATGCACATGTCGTGTTGACCCAACTCTGCTGATGCTGAGTTTGCATCCTCCCACTGGAAGCCCCACTCCCTGGCCTCTGCAGATTCTTTGCTCCCTAGGGCAGAGCACCAAAGCCATCTTTTCTTGAAGGCCCTCCCATACACAGGGATGAGGGTTCTCTGTGTATTCATATTGGTGTCCCACAGAAACCTGTTGCATGTGGGAGTAAGAGTGGGTTTCTCTTGCAAATATTGGCTGGGGACCTGACCCCTAATAAAAACTGTCCCACTTGATCCTAGTTAACATGATCACTTGCTTTGCCCAGCCTTTGCCCTCCACTCTTTCCCCGATTAGAACTTTTGCAAACAGCTGCACTATAAAGCGCATAAAATTCAAATTGATCACAAAGTAAAATGAGGACACTTGGGATGGTCTAGTCTCACGCTCTCATTGACATATAACAAATGAAGACGAGAGTAACAAAAATAATGTCAACCCTGAAGGGACTTTAGAAAACAGTTATCTCAACACCAAACAACTAGGAGAGGCTCTTGGAAGATTAATAAAACCCTGGACTATTTTTTGGGAAAAAGACCAGCATTTTGGTTGGTCGGTGAAGGTCAAAAGTGCAGCAAAGAAGGTTGTCTTCTGCCATTACATAGTTTCATCTGACAATTATGCAAAAAATTCTTAGATAAACCTGGGTTAGTATTCATTCTTTCTAAAAATTAGTGAAAAGTTATAATTATAGCTTAATTGCTGAATAAAAAAAGATAAATTCTAGATGTTAGTTTTGCTTCTGGAAGCATTCTTTTTCAGGTAAGAAGAACTGTAATAGAGCAAGCACAGCCCTGATGTGTTCAGGCCCAATGAGAGCTATTAAAGGATTAGTAGAATACGTATCAAATATAGGTCTGGTGCAGTATAGGATCAGCCAGCGGGGGCGGGGGTGGGTATGATACTGCAAATACAGTAGCTGCTTCCCAGCTCACCTCAAACACCTGGAGATTCCAACCTCCTCATCCATTGTTCCAAGCATGCTGACTCTGAGCGTGTAATAGGTACCGATCTGACCTCCTCTGGCCAGAAACTTGCTTTGTGAATTAAGAGACCAGTGAAATAGTCAGCCTCTGCTATGGTTTGGTAGCTACTGATATTTTGCATCTGTGAAAATTCTTTCTCTGATGGAACTTTCTTTCCCACAAACTAGCTGGCTTTTTCTCTCAGGCACTGCCACTATCATTACTTGCACGCAATCCCTGCCTAGCCTGGTGTTCTTGGGACTGCTGTCCCGGCTGCAGGCTCCTGACACCCCTGAGTGAGGCACCAGGAGGATCGTCTCCTTGGGCACCTGCTGGGGGCCCTGTCTGTCTGCTCACTGGCAGCCTGTGGCGGTGGCCCCACTTCTCTAGTTCCCTTTCCCTGATTCCTTCTGGGTCTCTGACCTCGTCCAGTTTACTCGCCACCCGCTTTACAGCTGACATTTGAACGCTCTGCCTGGCCCGCCTGGCCCAGCGCTGACCGGTGTGCAGACCCCAACTCCCCACACACGCCTCCTATATACTAAGCTCCCCCCTCAGTCGGATGGCCCCGCAGTCCAGCACTACCTCTTGCTTAGGGTCATTTTGTGCATCTGACGATCATCACCGTCCTCCCCTGCTCATCCTCAGACATTTAAAGGACAGTCCGTTTCTGTCTCTTCGTGGCCTGCACCTTGCCCAGCTCCGCTGCCTAAATCTGGAGTCCATCTGACTGAGGCAGGGAGTCCATTAACCACTATCCCCAACCACGTGGGCTCCAACATTAATCCTGCTCCCCTGATGACAACCCTAAACCCCAAATGTTTCTTCAGGCTCCCTCTCTAGGGCCTGGTCTAGTGGTGCCAACTGCACCCACTGGCAGTGGCTCCCTAAGATGTTACATGAAGCTGTTTGTAGGTTTAGCAAGAAAGAATGATGTGACCAGTTAGTGATGTCTGCCGTGGGACAGGAGTGGGGAGGGGTGGACTATGTGCCAAGTGGCTGCCATCTGACAGCCTCAGTTTCCCTAAGTATCTCTGATTTTCTGCTGATTCTAAAGTCTGGCATGAGTTCCAAATCCCTTCCATCTCCCCTCAGGGAAGTGACCTCATTTGCCATCCCCTCCCTCCCTGACTGGTGTCCTGCCCTTGGTGATATGATCACTTGCCCACCTCCAATTATTTGGGTTTGCACAGCTCCTCCTGCCACCAACATTCATCTGAAAATTGGGCAGTGGTTCAAAGCCATAATGAGATATTCCCTAGGAGGGCTAGAATAAAAAAACGTAGCCTATAATAAGTGTTAACGGGGATATAGAGAAATCAGAATGGTCATACATTGCTGATGGGGGTGCAAAATGGTACAGCCACTTTGGAAAATAGTCTGGAAGTTTTGCAAATAATTACAAATAGGCTACTAGTTGAGCAAGTTCACTCCTAGATAGAGAAATTAAAGATATGTCACATAAAAACTTGTACATGAATCTTCATCATTCACAATAGCCAAAAGGTGCAAATAAACCCCAGTGTGCAGGCCCAGATGAATGACATGTGGTCTGTCTCAAAATGAAGCGCTATCTGGTCTTAAAAAGAAGCAAAGTACTGACACCTACTGCAACTTGGAGGGCGCTTGAAGGCATTGTTCTCAGTGAAAGAAGCCAGACACATCGAGGACCAAGGAGAGATCTGCAGAGACAGAAACAGATTGGTGGTCGCCTGGGGCTGGGCAGGGAGAGAAGGGATAGGGGAATTAGCTAAAAGGTGCAGGGCTTCTTTTTGAAGTGATGAAATGTTCTAAAATTGGTGGTGATAGCCACCCGACTCTCTGAGTAGACTATAAAACACTGACCTGCGTGCGTTGAGTGGGTGAACATATGGCATGTGAATTATAGCTCCAAAAAGCTGTTTAAAATATGTACAGCAGGCCCTGGTGCCAGCACCTGCCTGAGTCAAGTCTGGAGTCCTTGCGGCCCTCTCTGTCCTGGGCTGGGCTGTATCTCCCTCTTTATACCTGAGGGACTTCCACCCCCAGCCCCTCAACCCTCCTTCCTCACTGCACCCACACTGCCCTACTCCAGTCTTGGTGCTCAGGAGCAGCGGTGCAGCAGGACCCTCACCACAGGCCTGCAAAGCTGAGGGGGATTCCCAGCCCCGAGAACACCGTCCACGCCCCTCTGCCGTCAGAACGGCCTGTGCACTCAGCTATCGAGGCCTTGGAGGAGGGTGGCGGCTTTGCTCCTCCTGTCCCAGCGATCCGGTGAGGGTCCACTCAGAGCTCTTCCCTGGTCCCAGCCCTTGGCCTTTGCTGGTCATCCTAGGACCATCCCCTCTCTCCGGACCCCTCCGCCTGCCATTTGCCATCTGCACTCTCTCCCCAGTCCCTCAGTGCGGCCACCAGCCAAGGGCATCTACACCGGGTAGGGCCCTTCTGGAGACACAACGCTTGGCTGAGCTGGCTAAAGAAACAAAGGTGGGGAGGGGACTTCATTCCAAAGATTCGGAGTATGTTTTTCAACCTCTTTAAAAATTTTTCATAAACCCCACACACACTCTGGAACCATTTCAGACAGTTTTTTCTGATAATCAAAGTCCCCCCAACTCCATAAAATTTTAATACCACAGATATACTATGTATCTTTTTATGTACTATGATCCTTTGGAGGGTCATAAATTATTGTACTATCTAAGGCTTCCCCACTCCAAGAAGTAATTTTGCCTCCTTAGGGGTAAGATCACCCTTGTTTAGAATGCAGAACATTCTAGAGGGATTTCATGGGACTCAAGGCCACAGGTGACCTGGGCCTCGGAAATAAGCCACAGCAAGAGAGGCAGACATCTCTGCTTCCCTCCTCTGGCTCCATCTGTGTGTTTGCCTCTCTCTTCGTCTCTGTCTTTTTCTCTTCCCCCCGACCTGCTCTCCTCACTCTGCAGCCTCGCACTCACGCTGCGTGTTCACATGGACACCACTCAGGGAGCCAGCCCAGAGGATGGCCAGACCCCTTTGTCTCGCTCCCCAGTGCTCATGGAAGGAGCTCCCCAGCTCAGAGAAGGTGTCCACTCCTGAGAAAGCCCTGTGGCCGGCGGGCAGGGTCACTTGGTGCAGAAATGGCTGTTGGGATCCATCTCAGGTATCAAGTAGACAGAGAGCAATTTGCAAACGAAGGACACCAAAAAGTTAGCATCCCAACACTGTCTTAAACCCAAACACTCCCTTCTTCCATTTCTCACTGGTTTTGATAGTCACCTTCTGGTAGTTTACCCCAACACCTCACTCATCTCCTCCCTCCTCTAAGGCCTGGGCTTCTGACATCCTAAAGCCAATACACACTCAGCAGGAGCCCTAGCCCCAGAACCCTCGGTGACCTGGGCTGCCTATTTGCCCTTTCCACTAATGGTTTTGCATCATGTGAATTTCACCTTCTCCGCCCAGCTACGAATTCTCAGTCCCAGTGCTGCATGAAGTCCTGCTCAACGGCATCCCAGAGGCCCGCCCTCCCCTGCTCTAATCACCCTGCACAGCACTGCCGGAGCCCTCGGCCCCCAGGCCAAACGTCAATTCCTCTACCTGCCTGCTGCCTCCATCCTGTCAATCCAGTTGTCCCGCCTGCAGGATTCAACCTTAGGTTTTAAGCACACTCACCTCTGGAAGTTTCCCCAGACTCACTGAATCTCCCTCCAGCTCAGTCACTTCTCTCCCAACGTGCATTGGTCATCCTCAGCTCTGGAGTTGAACACTCTCGCCTCTCCTTTCCTGGCTGACTGTCTCTCCTGAGACACAACCCACACCACCATCCACTCTACGCCTCCACGTCGTGGGCCCAGCTGCCCTGTGACTGCGTGTTTGTCTTGGTTCTCCAGGCTCTTGTCTTTCAAAGGTGCCACAGGATTAGACGAGTTTGCAGAGCATTTGAGTGATGTGTCCTCCAACCCAGAAACTGGCATGAAATACACGCCAAGAAATACATGGACGACTTGGTTCTTTCATGCCAGCGGCAGCAGCTGCACTTAGTATTTTGAGCTCTTGGGAATTCACTCCCTAGAGGCGCGTTGGTCTGGCCCACAAAACTAGGAGTGGGAGACGCAGACAGTTCCCAGGAGGGGCGCCAAGACTCACACGTCTCGATAAGGGCACAGAGAGGTCTTCATATTCCTCTTCCAGGAACCTGATGAAGCTGAGGGGGTGGGAGGCAGGCACGGATAGCGTCATCTTTAGAATTAAGCTGGAAGAATAAGATAAAATAGAATTAAGTGGCATAATAGGCCTTGCTGTGCTGCCAGACAAATGGCTGTAGTCAGATAAGAACAACCCTTCTCTCGCACAGGCGTCACATGTGCCTTTAGCCTCGCGGGCAGCTAAGACTTCTACGGCGCCGAGGTAAAATAATGTGTGGAGGGTGGTTTTTATCATGTGCAGAATCACTGAGTAGTGGCCACAAAGCCTCAAAGACTTGGGTTGGAAGCCCAGCTCTGAACTTCACGCGTCAGGGAGAACCTCTTCCTCATCCCCCCACCTCATCTCCAGCACCTGCTTCTCTCCACACTCTGGGCTCATTCCTCTCTCTGCAGAGAGCAGTCCTCTGTCCCGTCTCCATCATGGCTGCCTCCATAGATTCCTCTCAAGGATTACCTGGCCCACAAAGTCCCCCTTTCTCTGGAAAGAACCTGAAACTCAAAGGTGAGCTCCTCATAGCTATTTCTGCCTGAGGTCAGAGCTGATTATCACAGTGGATCCTGCGCCCAAGCTGAGCCCACTTCTCCTGCAGACTTGCGTATGAGGAGAGATGCCAGGACTGGAGTAGCTGGAGCAGAATCACGTTGGTGGCAGCCTAGGAGCTCCTGCTGCTCCGCGCCTGAATCAGTTCCCAGTCCACTCATTCCTGTGTCAACTGGAATTATTATTATTGTTAGATCTCTGCTTAAATGAGCCGGGGTTAGATTCTGTCAGTTTGCACCAAAAGAACTCTGAAACGGAGCCATTTCTTCCAAGTATCTATTCCAGATTTCCTGCAGGGAGAACCTGGCTTGATGTCACCCTTGGAATGACTTTTTCTGGCCATTAAGATCAGGCAGGGGAGGGGGAGTCAGGCATAGAGGTCAGAAGGGATCTAGTCTGAAGGAGGGGCTCGCAGTGGAGACCAGTGGCACTCAGCTTGAGTTGAGCCTTAAGGACTCTTCCTGAGACACGAGGAAAGGTTCCCCAGAATTGCATCTCCAGCCAGCCCTGCAGATCTTCTAACCTGAGCCTTGGTGTCTGGTGGGCTGCAAAGACACGTGGCTTAAGGTAAAAGAGCCGTGCAGATGAGTATGCTCCCACAAGAACTAACTTATTGGTTATTCAGAGATCTGTCCAAAGCTGTGAGTCTAATTAGCTGTAATATCCTCTTTGCAGCAAAACCTAATGTGAAAACACAGACACATGCGAGGAAAACACATTTGGTTAATTAGCCTTGTGAAAACAACGTTCCTCACTTCTGCTCCAGCTCTGGATCTCTTCACTGAGCAGCCAGCGCCACGGCTTCCTGGAAAGAGCCAGGGCCCTGTGTCTCTGCTAACAAGGGTGGGCGCCAGGGAGCCCCACCCTGAGTGTCAAGGAGGTGCGCTGGCTGCTCTGCTCCTCGTTTTCCTCCCCAGAGCGGCCTGGGTCACACTCATAGGCCACGAGAGCCGTGGAGCAGGCCCGGATGATCCCAGGAAGAACCCCTCTCTTTGTTATTTTATTTGTCTGTTTACTTAATGGTGAATATACATAAACATAAAATCTACCACTTTAGCCATTTTTAAGTGTACACTTTATTTGCATGAAGTACACTTGTTTTGTTATGCAAATGTCACTTCCTAACCAAGTTTACCTTCATCCTAAACAGAAACCAAATCCATGACAACCCCCATTCCCTTCTCAGCTTCTGGCAGCCACCATTCTACTTCCCATCTCTAGGACTCTGGTGGCTGTAGGGACCTCCTACCAGTGAGTCATACACTATTTGCCTTTTTATGACTGGCTGATTTCCCGTAGCACGATGTCCTCAGACCCATCCACGTGGTAGCAAGTGTCAGGATTGTCTTCCTTTTTAAGACTGAAAAACATTCTGTGGTGTGGCTACACCATGCTTGGTTTATCCACCCATTCATCCACGGGTGGGCATTTGATTTGTTTCCACCTTTGGCTATTGTGAATAAGGCTATTAACATTGGCTTACAAGTTTATTGAGTTCAGTTTTTTGTTTTGTTTTTAAGACTAAGTTGGTTTGTTTCATTGCATTTGTTTTAGGGGAGATAGGCTCAAACCCCTACAGATGTATGTTTTCACACCAAAGTCGCAACAGTCTCCACCTCGCTCCCCCACCCCCACCCCTCCAGTCTCCCCTTCTGGTTGCCTTAGTTTTGCAATCAGATGTCAAGGGTTTGTTATCACTTTGGTTTTGTTCAATCCTGGTTTTGTTTCTCTATATTTCACATAATTAAGTGAAACCATCTGGTATTTATCTTTCTCTTTCTGACTTATTTTCTTAGCACAAGTTTGTGGGTTTTTTAATTTTAATGTTTTATTAAAACATTATTCCTATTTATTATTACCTAGGTAACTTACGTTCATTGTAGAAATAGAATGCGGAGAAATGAAAAAGCATATCAAAATAACCCTTAGTCTCAACATTGAGAGACCACCCTTTGAACAGCATTTATCCTTCAGTGTCATCTCTCTCACTCCTTCAGCTTCTTTCTCCTTCTGGCTATCCATTTAGATATATTTGTAAACAAGATGGAAATACACTACACATGTTAGTTTATACACGTTCCAAGCTGATATCACCATGTACAATATCTCCATTTCTCCCTCTCTTAATAGAGCATGATAGATAGAAACTAGCTAGCTAAATAGATAGATAGATAGAAGATAGATGGAAAATAGACCTACATAGATATAGGTACTGCTACCCAATTCTAAAGACTACATTTAATCCACACTATGGATGTGCCACTATGTAATTTGCCAGTTTACCAATGTTGTTGCACATTTAGATTATTTTCCATATTTTGCTGTTATGAGCAATGCTACGATGTATCCTTGTAGCTGAGTCTTTGTGCATAGTCTTTAGCTATTCTCTTAGGATAAGTTTCTTAGCCAGACTAATTAAGAAGCTTCTCATTTTATGAATATGGAAACTGGGGCCCAAAGAAGCAATGTGCTTCTCCAAACTTTCACAGATATGACTTGGTCATTAACTGGGGGAGCTCAGCAGTCCTGGAAAGGGTGCAAGGTTTGTTTTCAGAGCCCCTTTAGGATCTAGCAGGGGCTCAAAAGGTTCACTTACTATTGATCAGAGACCCCACTATACTAACTGTCCTGAGCTTGCCCTCCCCAAAGTCACCCACTAGCCTTCAGTCACCAGCTTCCCCTATGCGCCCAGTCCCTTAGGAGTTGTGTGTGCCAGGGTTTATACATGCTGTGCTGATGTGTCCATGGTTAGCAGGGGCTGACTAACTCTCAGCAGAAGGAGTTGACTAAAGACTCTTGAATGGTGCATGGGTGTAAGCACAGGAGAGGCCAACCCAGGTATTTGATACCTGGAATTTCAGGGGTACTAAAAGTCCCGTGGAGCATATACTCAAAAAGTAATTGTGAATATTGAAGAAATAGGAAAGAAATCACAAGTGAAGGAAGAAGGAAGGAACAGAGAGGAGGAAGAAGGAAGGCTTGGAAGGAAGGGAGAGAGGGAGGGAGGAAGAAAGAAAGGGAGAAAGAAAACTAGGGAAGGAAAGGAGTGAGCGAGGGTGAGAATCTGGAGTCCAGTTCTGTCCCTCCCTATTCTTTTTTTTTTTTTAAATAAATCTTTATTTATTTATTTATTTTAAAGATTTATTTATTTATACATACAAGCTGGGGTACAGGCCAGAGGCGTGGGGCGGTGAGAGGGTTCACCAGAGACAGAGTGGAGAGCAGAACAGGCAGATCAGAAATACACTGCTGAGGGGAGCAGCGGGCGAGGCAGGAGAGGTCTGCCGCACCATGTGGGATTCTCCCTGGCCGGGCGTCGAACTCGCTTTGCATGCTGCCGACAGCTCCACAGCGCAGCGCTCAACCGCTGCGCCACGGGGGAGGCCCTCCCTCCCTATTCTTACCCCTCATACTTCACCCCACCCTCGCCCCATCCTTCCCCCACATTTGGTTAAAGTGAGTTTTCCTAGTGAAGAAAATACCAAGGGAAGGAGAGATAAAAAATCGGCTCCGGCTCTCCCCAAGCTCCATATTCATTAGACCAGGAGCTGGGAAGTGCGGGGTGATTTATCGGGCTCGGAGCCTCCATCATTTAAAGCAGCGTGATGAATTAGGGTGGTAATGCATTGAAGGCAAAGCTCTAATGCAGTGTGATGTTCCAGCTTGGAGAATTGATGGAGATAAAATTGTGAATATATAAGGGAAGTGGGGAAAATTGATCTGAATGTGGGAGAAGCTGGGGAGGGAGGACAGCAGCCTGGCGGGGCTGCACCCACCCGCGCAGCCTCCGCCTCTCCCTGATTTGAACTGATCCGCACCTGCCTGGCAAGCTGCGTTTGGATCACGCAGATTCTAAACCACCTCTGTCCACAGCAGCGGCCTTGGGCTAGCTCAGTGCCAACTGCAAGGTCTGAATTAGCGCAGCACCCACTGAGACACCCCTTTCAGGCACCACGAGCAGGGACTCCATGGACTATAAATCCCTTGAGGGCAGAGACCGGGTCTTCTCAATTTTGTCTCCTCAGCATGTGGCCACCATGAATGGGACAGATCTGTGCTCTGTGTTTGTTAAATGAATAAGTAATTGAAGCTTTATTTACTTACCCAAGAAATGGTACAGATGAAAGCCACATACACAATATCTACAACTCAAAAGGTCCAAAATGTTGTACAAATTCAGGGTAGTGGGAAGATCACATAAAGGGGCCCGTGGGGACTTCACTGGCATTTGCGGGCAGCCTGAAAGGAGCAGCAGAGGAGCCTGGAGCACATTCCAAGGTAGGGGGGCATCCCTTAAGTCCCGAAGTCTGAAGTCCAAGTACTGGCGGAAGGCGAGTAGCTTGGAGCAGAGCGTGCTCTGAGGCATTTGTGCATGATAAATGGGACAGAATGCGTGGCAGGGAGACTGCCTCCCCGACGAAGGTTTACGTGAATCTAAATAGGCACAGGCATGCTTACACAGGTACACTGGCACTTATGTGTGCACATTCCTATACGTGTGCATTACAGCTACAAGAGTTCATGCAAACCTCTCTATAGCATGGCTGCTTCCATTTTACAGGTGGAGAAACTAAGCACTGGCTAGATTAAATGAGGTGTGCAAGAAGAACAGCAGACCCACATCTTCTGACTCTAAGATGCCGTGGTAACCACACTACACAACAGCTAGCAAGCCCCAAAGTAACCCAGAAGACCTGCCGAATGGCTCACCGTTATGTCCAGAAGCCTCCTGAGAACTTACCTATTAGCCACCATTACCCTGTGGCAGGTCCATTCATTCCTACACTCACCCCATTGCAGTGTCCCTGCTCCCAACCCTTCCCCAGCCTCCGGCGAGGGTCCTGGACCCCACTCTGTGCTCTGGACCCCACAGGCTCTCCTCTCCCTCAGCCCCTCCCCATAGCTCAGGTCCCAGCCCTCCGGCCTGGGGCAGAGTCTCACCTCCAAGAGAGTCACGACTCTGTTCTCCTGCTTTTCTCTTCGTCATCTCCATCCTTTCTCCTCCAGTGGCTCTTTACCCACAAATTAGTGTCACAGAGAGACACTCGGTACCTTGTCACCAGACACACCTGAGCGTCTGAGGCCCTGCCGTGGGCACACTTAGCCCTGGACTAGCACTTCTCAGGGGGAGTGGGCAGAGGGGAGATTATACACTAAGCTAACAGGCATTGGCCATTGGTTATTTAGGATTCAAGTTCCCCTGAGAACAATGCTATAATTAGCAGCCAGATCTTTAGGAACCCACTTAGCCCACAGCCCTGAACTCTCGTGTAGTATTGTCTTAGTGGTGTTAGTATTGATTCGGCATCGACTCCTGGAATCAGAGAGGCGGCAAAGAGGAGGAAGAAACCCTTCCCAGAAACTGAAAGCAATGCAAGAAATTACTAGCTGGACTTTGCCCCAAATCATAAGGCTGACCTTCCAGAACCAAGCAGGGTACAGTAAAGACTCTTTTCTCCTGAACAAAGGAGGTCTAGACAGACTCAAGTCAAACAGCGGAGTTAGTCGCCCACTTCCACCCCAAACCCCACTCTCAGATTTGCAGTTCCTGCGAGAGGAGACACCCACCTGGGCCATGGGAAGAAGGGCGTGGGGACACGAGTGTGCCTGGTCTGGAGGCGAGGAGAAGGAGGCAGAGACAGAGGAAGGTGCGGAGGCCCTCACTACACCAGCCTTGGACGAGTGGGGAACAGCAATCTGCTCCCCCATGCTCACCCTTAACCCTTGCCTGTGCCTCCCATGCAGGGGTTTTGAGCCCCTTAGCACAGGACCACACAGGGCTGAAGCAGCCCTGCTGGGGTTCTGCTCACCCCATTAGTTACCCCAATGGTCCCTAATGGCACTTTCTTTTCCTCCATTTCTGAACCCACAGGGTTTCTAAGAACTCAGCCTTCCCCACAACTCCCTGGTCACCTTCAGGCATCTTGCAGAATGTACAGGTGTGGTGGGTTGGGGGGTCCCTGTGTGTGACGTGTGCACACACATGCATGTGGTACATGTTTGTGGGATGTGTCTAAGGCTAATATTGTGGAGTCAAGTGGGGCGGTAGATACTGGGGTGTGTGTGTGTGCGCACGCGCGTGCGTGCAGTGTGTGTTGGTTGGGAGCTGCATGTTTGGTAGGGGGTTTGGGGGTAATGAGGGGGACACAGGGACAAAGTACAAGGTAGTCGAGACAGGGAGACCAGCACCAGGTCAGTGATAACCTTTTGTATGTACCGGTCACCTGTGATTACACTCAGGTTTGTAAATCAGAAACTACTGGAAGAGAAAAAAGAAGCAAGAGAGAAAAGGAAAATTGATGATACAAATATTTTACCTTCAACGGATCATTGTTTTGCTTGTTTGCACATGGTTTAGTCTTTACAAGGCCTGAAAGTAAAACAAAAACAAAAGCATAAGATCAGGCTCAATTAGGTGCTTAATAAATGTCTTTTGATGATGACAAATGGTGGCGATGAGGAGGAGGCTGCTCCCCCCCGCCGCCCCGCTCCCTGCTTGGAGTGCCCGTGGCTCTTGAACACCCGGGCACTTTGTAGTCACTGGCCGAGCAGCTCAGCTTGTTCTGCTCACAGCAGCTGGCCCTGCACCTCCATCCTTGACTGGGCAGGTGGGGGCGCCTCTCAAGGAAGCAGAGTGAAGTTACCCCCACATCGACGAGCCCCGCAGGTGCTGCTTTCTCCACGGATCTCAGAATGCACACGCTTTGCACAGAGCCTGGAATCTCCAAGTGCGCTTCGGCACAGCGTCTCTCTGCGCAGGTGTCCTGGGAATGTGCACTGGACCCCAAGGCTCCTCTGCGGCCCCTCACACCTAGAACACCTGGTTCATCTGCGAATCGGCTCCTGGCTCCCAAACATAGATACCAGCCGAATGTTCTCCCCAGACCTCTGGTGTGGCCTCTCCCTCACCTCACCCCGGCTGTTCTTTAATAAAGATCCCAGGCTGACGTCTGTGTCCAAAACAGTCCACCTCCTCCATCAACTCATGATTCCTCCCCTCAGGTTTGTAGGAGAAGAGAGGAAATTTCTCCCTACCCTTCTGGAACTATGGTGGGGGGGAGTGGGGGGGACTGGCCGTGTTGTTCTCAAAAGACGGAGAACAGGTGGGCCTTGCGCTCCAGATTTGCTGGCCTTGGCTCCCATCCAGTCTGATGGCCACGCGCTGGCCAATTAATCTCTCTCTCTCTCTGTCCTCCCTTTTCTCACTCCCCTTGTAAATCAACCTCTTACTTCTCTCTGCATGCCTGGTTTTGGGTCTTGTCCTGAGTTCTTAAGCACACAGGTGAGTACTCCAAACCCAGGTCACCCCTGCTTCCCCAACCAGGGGGCCCTATAATGAAGACAAGGTTCTCCCGTCCTGAAAGGGGGTCATTAGGCCTATCGAGGCTTGGTGGAGGGGTGTAAAGAGGCCCCCCTCTCTGCCAGGGGTGGCACCTCCCTGCCCAGACAGTCATGCCCAGGAGGGCTGGGGCTCTTCGTTTGCATTCCAATGATGAGGAATATTAATTACACAGATGTTGTTCTCCTTCCCTGCCTTCCAGTAGGGCTGCCAGCCCCCAGATGCCAGATGCTGGAAGAACACGGGATTCTTCACCATCGCTGCCCCCCCACACCCTGCTCCCTGTCACTCTTGCTTTGACTCCTGCGCAGGGCACCCTTTGGTCTTCTCTGGCAGGGGACTGCACAAAAGCAGCTCTCAAACCCACACCGGGCAGGTCTCATGTGGCCCACGTCAACAGCCAAGTACAGGAGTGGCCTCAGAGGGCCCGTCTCGTCGAGAGCGGGCAGAACCCCCGGCAACCTGGACTGCGGCGGGAGGCGCCACACACACCACAGCACTGACGGTGAATGAGCGTGCAGGCCCGCCGGGCCCCAGCTCAGGGCCCTGCCTTCCCTCTCACCCCCACCCATGCCCACGTCTCTCAGGCCACTGCTGAAGTGCCGCTGGCCTCCCTGCCCTCCTCCTCTCCCCACCTGCACGCTGTCTTCCTGCTCCCCAGACAGAGCCCAGCCTCTGCACCCCGCTGCTCACGCCCTGGTTTCTCATTTGCTGAAGTCCCCAGCTGGGTTCATTTTCCAGGGCTGCTGTAACAAAGCCCCACAAAATGAATAGTTTCAACAGCAGAACTCTATTGTCTTCCAGGCCTGGCTGCTAGAAGTCTGAGGTCAAGGTTCCTTCTGAGGGCGGGGAGGAGGGTTCTAGGCCTCTCCCCCTGCCTAGAATATAGATCCCAGGCTGACATCTGTGCCCATGTTGGGGCAATCGCTGCAGCCCCTCCCTTACAGGCGCATCACTTCTCCAGTACAGGGAATCAGGCCTTCAACACATGAGTTTGGGGCGGCGGGGCAGGGGGGTGGGGAGGTGGGGGAGGGATTCAACCCAGAACGCCAGCTGTGCACAGAATAAAGGCAACTTCTTTAGGTGGCCTTCAAGGTCTTCTGTAATTAATCTAGTCCAGAATCAAGTTTCCAGCTGTTTCTCTCCTGCTTCTTCCCTACGTGCCACATGCACTATTCTCTTACAGGAAGGTGGGGTTTCTAAGATTAAGGAGAGCAAGGGGAGGGGTGGACAGCCATTTATGGGTGTTCGTTAAACACCATGCTCTGACAGGCGCCTCATCTGCATCATTTCATGTCACCCCCCAACAGCCCTGTGAGACGGACATTGTGCCCGTTTTACCAAGGAGGAATCCAAGGCCGCGGTGACTTGCCTGTGAGCACAGCCATGGCAAGAGGGAAACCAAGAGCCTCCCCCAGGCCTGTGCCCCCGACTCTGCAAGGCAGGAAGAAAAGTGTAGAGGCGGAGAGAAGGACCAGAAGGCACGAGTGATGGTGGTGGGGTTTGGTGGTGGTTCCCCACAGGAAAGGGGTGGTCCATCAGAAGCTTTTCAGTGCCAGGAGCTCTGAGGAGACAGGTCTGTAGGGGAGCCCCCCCGCAGAACCCCTGGGGCAGCCCAAGGACTTTACTGCAGGACAGGAAGCACAGAAGCTCCTCTGAGCTCCAGGACCGGGGTGCTGGAAAGGATCCTCTGTCACAGGGCTGCAATGTTGGCAGCTGAGCTGCCCTCAGGAGGCTCGTTCTTGGTGAGCACCTTGCTCAGGACAGCTGCTCCCCGTTACAAACCCCTGTGGCGGCTGCAGGCTTCCCACAAGCAGGAACCTTAATCAGCTTAAACTGACAGCAGAGTCACAGATGTTTTACTGTCTGATGTCTAATGTCCGGAGCGCTGGGAGATTTCCAGACTGTGCTCTCAGGAGCCCTGGGTGGAGGGTAATCAGGGACTCCTAGAGGGGGTGAGGTGGAGAGGGCTGTGCTATGGCCCCCACCCCTGCAATTTTCTATCCTGGAGCCCATAGAAGATTTTCTTTCAGGATAGGGCTCCTCTGCTAAAGAGAAATTTAAAAACCACTGAATTGAGCTTTTGCATTTTACAGATTACGAACGTGATAATGCAAAGGTACAGGGGTCTCTCCCCCAGGCCACAGGGGAAGTAGAGAAGCAGTCAGACCTAGAGCCCAGGCACCCCATCCCCACCCCCTGGAGAAGCACCGCTCAGGAGGTGGGCAACACTCCCCTTTCTGGGCCTCGGGACACGGAAGATGACACCCCCCTTCCCAGTAATGTGGTCACCCTAACATTGCCAGGGGCCCAACAGCCTCCAAACACAAAAAATCTAAAAACACCTCCAAAAATGAAGTCACTCACCCTTCTCTGCAGATACCCCGAGGCCCTCCTGGGAACCCCACACACCTGCCCTTTTAGGTGTGGGGGAGGCTACCTTTAGAGTTTCAAAGATGACTTACCCAACCAAGAAAAACCAAGTGATTCCAAGACCAGGGAAAGAAGGGAGAAAAGGGAAAAAAAGAGGGGGAGGGAGCACAAGGGTCTCCTGCTGCATTTTTAACATTTTTCATTAAAGATTATAATTCTTGGTGTTTTACTTGGGTTTCCTTTAACTTTGTAGACCCTGCACTTATTACGGCCCCTCACAAATGACATCTGCTTATCAGGGATCTACTGAGGAGCGAAGAGAATGAAGAGGGGAGTTGGGGAGTAGAAACTAAGGTTCCCCAGGACTTCCTGCATGGCAGACACTCCCCTGGTGCTTTGTAGAGATGATTTCATTTAAATCTCCCAACAGACTTAGAAGGAAGATATTAGTATTGCTATTCCGATTTTACTGATTAAAAACATGAAGAAATAAATGAGATGAATAAATGTATGAATGACAATGCCATTTTCCTCACCCTTTCCATCATGCAAAGATGGCTTATGTTCCCGAATCAAAAATGATTTTCCCAAAAGTCGAAGAACAAAAATATATATATATATATATATATATATATATATATATATATTTAAAAGGTTAAAGCAGTGTAATTCCTCACCATTCAGTTAGGGATGAAAATAGCTTTGTTATCCAGAGCCTGTCTTCATAAAGTCATTGTTTCCATGAGTCAGAACCTACATTGACTCAGAAATTAAAACAATAGCCCCGTGGGTGGCAAATTCTGAAGATGTACACCATGATTTTCAGAGTTCCTATTGGTATTCCTCTGAATTTTTGTTGGGTCTGAATGGTTTACCCACAAGAGGATCAAGTTTAAATGTTCTATTTCACAAAGAAAAAGTGGTAAGATGGGTTGACTCTGAAAGGCTTCTGTTATGTTCATTAGAAATGGAGTAGAAACTCTCACGTGATCAGTGAGCACTGGCATTTAGAGATAGGAGCAGGGCTTTGCCCATACTCCTCAGAAGGTGTCTCTGAGGACAGTTCCAGAACTTCTGAGCTGACGCGGAACAGTTTCTGTGGGAGAAGATTGTTCACAAGCCTGGTTCCAGTGATATAATCAGCAGCCACTGTGACAATTTTTAATCAAGTCTCAAGGCAAACTTATGAAGAAATAATCGTCATCGAATAAAATGCACCATGCATTCTCCTGAAATATGTTATCATACTTTCTGGAAGTCAGGATTATAAAATCAATGGAATTCCAGTTACTGTGCCACCATCTTGGGTCAAAGCTGAAGGAGCAGCCTGCCCTCACCTCCAAGGTCTGCTGTGCCGTGTGGCTCTCTCACCTTCTGTCCCAGGGAGTCTTACTCTGGCGGGTCCCTTCAGGGTAGGAATTTGCGGAGTGGTGACAATGTTTGGCCTTCAACTAAAAACTCTCAGACTTGAGCTCTTGTCTGAGTAGCTCAGCCCAGCCCTGTGAGAAGGAGGGTCAACGTACTTCCTGACAGACAGAAGATACCGCATCACCTCAAACAGGTATAGACAGACACCACCTGCGGGAAGCGCTCTGGCCCTGAAGGGATTCATCCAGCAGGGTTACATTTGCTTTCTCACTTGCCATTCAGAGGCCAGGGATGATCTGTCTGCTTTCATTGTGCTCTTAATATCATAGGCAAAGACGAGAAGTCTGCAGATGAGCAAAGATCCCCCCATATTGGCTTTTGACATGTCCTCCCCTGAGCGATCTGTAGATGGATTTCATTCCAGATCTCACAGCATGGGCGACTGCACACAATGAAATAAGATGGAAGGGAGGGAGGAGAGAGAGAGAAGTCCAGCTTCTGAGAAGTGAGTTCTTTATAACCAGAGATCAAATATAAAACTAGAGAAGCAAAGAACTGCTATTTCCTTCTTGTTTAACTCTCAAGGGAGACGGGAACGCACACATCCTAAAATACCCTTGCTGACATAAGAGCTCACATTTGCACAATGTTTACCCAATAGGATCATGCGATTGAGTAGATCCACAGGTGGTTCATAAAAAGCTCCCCCCATACACACACACACACACACCCCAAAAAGCTAGTTTCCAACCCTATGGAATTTATCCCTGAAAAGCACCGGGGAGTCTGAAGGACTTCACTGCCCCAATGTACCTGCATCCCAGAGGCTGGTTTCAGGCTGCACTCAGGGTCCCTGTGTTCTCTCCAGGGCAGCTGGTAAAGCCCACACAGCTACCCTCCTCCCAGCCCAGGTGTGAGGAGCCTCCAGGCCACTAGGGGCAGCATTCCTGTGACCCTAAGCATCACAGAACTGGAGGTGACTGTGCTGGGTGACCAGCTGGGTTGGGGAGGGAACAAGATTGGTTTTCTTTCAATGTTCCTTCTTGGTCCTTTATTCTCCTTGCATAAAATTTCATGACGGAGCAAGCTTCTCCATCTTTGGGGGGATATTTGGTAATTTGGGTGGCCCTCATCTCCTAATTAACCTTTTTCTCAGAGGAACAGCCTGGGTTGCCCTATAGTTTAGAGCACAATAGAGCTGTCCCCTCTGGTCTCAGCATTCCATCTGTTCTGTTCCTCCTCCTCTAGGAGGAAGAAGTCCTATTGGGTCTGAAAATATTGGCCATTGAGGCTTTTAGGAACCACCTGCAGACCTGGGTCTGAAAGCAGAAGCCTGAAATCCGAAGAGATGGGAATGGCTGGATCTCTCTCTGCCCCTGCTTCACACCCTCAGTCTCTGGGAAGCCTGCTTGGGACAAGAAACAGTTCCATTCATTTTTTCCTTTCCTTTTTTTTTTAAAAACACTTACGTTCCATAGTAGCTAGCTAGTATTCCTCAGTGTTTACTCTCATCATTATAAAGCCCTCATTCCTTAAATGTTTGCTTAACATTTTGTAGAGGAACCTCAATGGGCCTCTGCAAACAGACGCTTCCCAAAGGCAAGAGAGGATGTGTCCAAGAAATACTAATTCCAGAGGGTCTGTGGTCTCAGAGCCCCTGGCTGAATCTTGGAATTTCCCCAGGCAACCAGAGGGCTGAGGCCCATTGCAGAGGTGGTAACACAGCTGCCTTCAGAGCCCACAGGCTGACAAGTTGCTGGGGCTGGTGAGGTCACAGAGGCTACTATAGAAAGGTCTTATCACCTCCCACCCAAAAGTACCTGCTGGGGAGAGCTCACAGCAGTGGGACAGTTCAGATAGTCCACACCCAGGGGGATGCTGCGCCCAGGGCTCAAAGAGCAGCAGGCCCTTTCCGGCCCTCTGAGAACAGCACTGGCTCCAGAGCAGCCACTGCACTCAGTCAGGGGTCTCCACACCTTCTTCTTGTTGACTGTGGTGAGTCTGGGGTCAGACTACTTGGTCCAGGCCCGGCCTCTACCACTTATTGAAGTGTTTCCTGAGGCCAATCCCTTGTCCTCCCTGGTCCTCATTTTCCTCGCTAAGTAGGATTTTGGTACATACCTCAGAAAGTTTTTCTAGAAGATGCTATTGAAGCCTCATCCAGATTCCCTTTTCCTAGCTATGTAGCCAACAGCTCAATTCTGCAAAATTGCTTTTGTGCCCCTGAAGTCACCTCACCTGTAGATTCCTAAGAGGCTACACCCCCTCCAACCCCCACTCCAGGGAAGTCAGACTGATGAGGAGAACAAAACCCTTCCTCAAAGCAGGGCAAGCCTGTAGTCATCCAGATCTGAGCCCCAGAATTCCCGCAGGATCAGGCTGAGGCCAAACTCCAGCTACAATGAACTGTGCTTAGCCTGCCCACCTCCGCCTGTCCTGCCTCCCTCAACACTGCCACTTCTATTGATCAACCCACTCAACAAATCACTTGCACAAGAATCCTCTCAAATCTGCTTCTAGAAAACTCCACCTCAAACAGTTGTGGCGAGGATTAGAGGTGACTGGCGGGTCAAACAGTGCCTGACAGGTGGCAAGTGCTTAACAAGGGGTGCCCTCTGGGGGCTGTTCCTTCAGGAGCACCCAGCACCTGGAGGACCAGCCTGGTGTCCTCAGGCACGGCTGCATTGTCCACCCAGGCAGATTAACAATTTCAAGAGTTTGTTTAAGCAAAAATCCATTCAAATCCCATAGCATCCCATTTAGCAGACAGAAAGGAACTGCGAGGAGCTGGTACCAAACGAAAGACCTTCATAGCCAGAAGGGACCAGGAGATATGTGGCCTGGTTACTGCAAGGCTCTTTCCTGAAGGGTCTGTTTGGCAGATCACCTGCCCAGTGCTAATCAGGTGATTCATTTCTAGGAGAGTCAAAACTATCCGTAGGTCTCTTTTTGGTGACAGGGGACTGAGCATAAGCTACTCCACTTTGGGTCTGTTTTCTTTTTCTTTTTCTTTTTCTTTTTTTTAAGCAGCACAAGGGGCTGACGAGAGCAGGCGAGGGGAGGGAAGGACCAGCCTGCGCACCTGGAGAGGGTGGGCAAGGAAATTTTTCACACCTGCATGTTTTCAGATGCAATGAATCCTTAGAAGCCAGGCACAGGAGCTGGGGGATGAGAAAGCAAGCCCTGGAGCTCAGTTTCCTGGTTTTCTACAAGGACCTCTGAGGGCATTGCCTGTCGGTAGGTCTGTGCCAGGCCACGTACTGACAGTCAGTCAACAAACAAGCATTTACAAGTCTGTACCAGGGCCCTAGGGATACAAAGATGAGGCAGAGCACCTGCCCTCTGGATCCTGGCAGAAAGGCTGCAAGGTAAATGGACAGAGTCCTGCCTGGGGGGAGTCAGGGTGGATTAACCATGGGGGGTATTATTGGGAATACGCCCAGAGGGGGGATGCCTTCACCAAATGTTGAAGGGATTTGGGGCAGGGAGTGGGTTTTCCGGTCAGAGGGAAAAAATTTGTGGGGGCCTCTCACATTTTCTCCACCTGTTTCTCCAGGATCCTGCTTGACCAGCTACAGGCTACCCGCACCCCCTCATGGCCTTGGCACCCCACTCAGTTACCCACTTAAGAATTCACCACATAATTACAAGACTGACTTGATGAGAAAATGAAAGCTCTCTTGGGGAGGAACAGTCACCCGTGCGTTGGAAGCACCCTTGCTGCAGTGATGGGGACCGTGTGTGTGTGTGTGTGTGTGTGTGTGTGTGTGTGTGTGTGTGTGTGTGCGTGTGCGCGCGCGCGCCTTTGTCTCTCCAGAGTGTGGTCACCAGAGAGACCAGAGATGCGGCTTTCAGGGAACACTCACCACAGAGCTCAGGAACAGGGCTGATGCTCCAAGCCGTTCCCGGAGAGTCCATCACTTACATCCGGCCTGTAATTACCTGAATTTCCTGTGTCCTAAGGCCAGGTGGGGGAGGGATTTAAAGTGATGCTGCGCTGTGGAGCTGTCGGCAGCAGCAACACGAGTTCGACGCCCAGCAGGGGAGATTCCCACATGGCACAGCAGACCTCTCCTGCCTCGCCCGCTGCTCCCCTCAGCAGTGTGTTTCCGTCAATCTGCCTGTTCTGCTCCCCACTCTATATCTCTGGTGAACCCTCTCCCTGCCCCACGCCTCTGGCCTGCACCCTAGCTTGTATGCATAAATAAATAAATCTTTAAAAAAAAAAAGATAAAGTGATGCTAAGACATCCAAGGGACAGCAATGGAAACTTCCAGAGCTGAGGAGCGGCCTACCTGCTCATGTCCTGTCCTGTGTCCTGCTCTGTGCCTTGGCCCTGGAAAAAGACCTCTCTGATGCATGAGTCTAGGAGAGACTTGGCGTGGTCATCTCAGCGCGCCTCTCTCTCTCCTTGTCTCTGACTTTGTCTCTCCTCTGTCTCTGTTTCTGTCTCTCTCATTCCTTCTCTTTCTTTCTCTCTACCCCCTCCTCTGTCTCTCCTCTCTCCTTGCTTCTTCTCTCTCTCTCTTTCTCTCTCTCCCCTCCCTTCCCCCCTCCCTCTCCTTCTCTCTCTCTGTCTCCCTTCCTCCTCCCCCCCTCGCCTTAGCCTTCCCTATTCACCATCACAAGTTTGATTTCCCCAACAGTCTTACAGCCATAATAATACAGTCCGTCTTCTGGCTTAAGGCGCGCTTCCATATTATTTCATTTGTCTTTGCAGCATCTCTGTAAGAGGAAGACTTGATAGAAATAGGAAAACAAGAGGCAAGCACTATAAAAGAGCCTACGTGAGGTACAGAGGAAAGCGCTGGGGTCCAGGGGACTGATCTTCCCAAAAAGAGGGGCTCAACGCGTATGTCAGCCCAGAAAACTAGGTGTCAGTGGCGCAGACTTGATGCGCCTGCCTGGAGGGGCGAGGGGGGAGCCGCTCTGCAGACTGAGGTTTCTCCGGAGGTGGTGAGAGCCTGAGAGCTCCCCCCACCCTGAGGTGGGAGGAGGCAGGGCCTCCCTGAGAGCTGAAGGGAGGCTCTCAGCTGGTTTCCTGACAGGTGAGACCGTTGAGGGGCGCATGACAGCTCACCTGGGCACCTGGGTTCCCGCTGCAGCAGCACCTGGTGAAGCTGGGCCCAGCGGGGGTCCCTGGGAGGCTGGTGACCTCAAACAAGGCCCAGATGTGAAGAAAGGACAGGGCTGTGCTGGGCACTGCTGAGCAAAAATGGGGGGTAGGGGGAAGGTCAGGGTAGGGGTTAAGAGGGACGTGGGTCACAAGGAAGCAGAACTGGAGGGAGCGGGCAAGAGTTGGAGTGAAGTGAGAGAACCGCAGCAAGGCCGACCCCTCTCCCAGCAGCCATGACCTTGGACAAAGGAGCTCGCCCTTCCCTCTCAGTGCCGTTTCCTCATTAAAAAGCCTGAGAAAACAATCATTATCTGCTTCAGTTTCAGAAAGTCTTTAAATAATTAACATTTATGGGATGGCTTTGAACTCAGATAGGAGCTGCTGTGAAAATATTATTATTGTTCAAAATATAATACATCTCAAATCACTAGCTGTGGCTAAAGGGCTGTTATCTTATCCTTAGGGGTAGCTGTTTGCAAGCTGATTAATTAGAACTCCATTTTTCAGACTTTTTAATTTAGATGTTAATAAATTCAATAATTGTATCCATTTATTGTACTAGATAAGATCCTTTGGGAATAACTTCTCATTTATGATAGTGACCTGGGCAAGAAGTCTCATAAACTGTATTATAAATGCCTCCCACATGAAACGAAGAAAATTGCCATATGATACAGCAATCTTGCAGGCCTCCAAATTACCAGACTCACTACCCAGCCCGAACACTGCTATTAAGTTGAATTAATATTCCTATAAGAACCGTAATGCTTGCATAGTTTGATTTTCTGTTTAATTTCTCAACCCAGTCCTACTGACTTGCTCATTTAATTGACTTTGCCTCAATCTTTACCCAAAGGAAAAAAATATAGAAGCAGAGGGGATTGTGTCCCTCTGCCCCGCCCCCTTGATTCTGCTCCCCTCCTCCCCCCACACACTAAGAGGCAGGTCATGGGAAGGAGAGACACAGCCCCAGCCCTCAGGAGCAGAGGCTGCACGGGAGGCAAGGAAAAGGATGCCTCACTCCCCTGTGACTTGGGAGACCCTTTCTCTAGATGGAGGTGTCTGGGAACAAACTTTGGTTAGAGATTTGGGGAAGGAGAGGCCAGTGCTGGAAGGTAGGCACCGACCAGCAGCCTCCCTGGGCTAAGCAGCCTCATTGGACCGTGCTGGGGAGTCGCCACGAGGTGTCATCTATCTCAGCAAGCCCAACTCCAGGCCTGTCTGGGCTTCTGAGCCCCTTTGGAGAGTACCCCAGCCCTCCAGCAGCTCTGCCCAGCCCCAAACTGCAGGGAACAGTCTGGTCTCGTGCTCCATTGCTACA
>PVIJ01015355.1:0-36934 GCA_004024925.1 Scalopus aquaticus
TGTCCAAAAATAGATGATTGGATTAAGAAGATGTGGTACATATACACAATGGAATACTATTCATCATGGAAAGAAGATAAACACATGCAATTTGCAGCGACATGGATGGAATTAGAGGGAATCATACTCAGTGAAATAAGCCAGAAAGAAAAAGAAAAATATCGAATGGTTTCACTTATAACAGGACTATAGGGAGGCCAGGTGGGAGAGAGACACTCAGCGGTTGAGGGGGGGGGAGGGGAGGATAAGGGCACAAAATGGAAGAGAGGAGAATACAGGGGACCATGGAGATGGATCACGGGTGAATTGGTGGTGGGCTGCCCAAGGGGAATACAAAATGTAAAAGACATAAATAACAATAAAAATTTTTTTTAAAAAAAATTGAACAAGGAAATAGATAGAACCAGGAAAAGGATAAAAATGGGAATAGCAAATTCTCATAGATCATTAATGACTCTTAATTAAAATGAACTGAATGGCCAATCAAGAGGCACAGAGTAGATGGTTGGATCAGAAACAAAATCCAAATTTCTGTTGTTCCAGGAGTCCCTACTGAGCTCCAAATACAAATACCTGACAAGAGGCTAAAATTCAAGATTTACAAAGACTCATAGAATTCAACAAAAAGGAATCAAATAACTCACTTCTCCAAAGTAAATACTTGTGCAAAGAAGACATAGAGATGGCTAAGGGGCACATGATAAAATGGACACCATCACTTACCAGGGAAATATAAGTCAAATCCACAATGAGACACCAATTAATGTTGGTGATAATGGGAAACATTTAAAAAAAAGAAGCAAATACAACAAAAACCTGAAAGAAGTGTTGCTGAGGGTCTGATGGAAAAAGAGGGTTTGAGGCTATAAGAGGGGGAGGATGGTTTGGGAAGCAAAGATGGGGGAGCAATGCACCATGGTCGAAGACTATGGATGACCTGGTGTTTGGTGTGGTATGGTAATATACATCTGTGGAGTTGTAAACCTATACCCCTAAGACATATACAGTGTTGTTTAACAAAGTTACCTCAATATGAATATAAATAAAATAAAAATAGTCATGTAAAAAACTCTCCCTTAGACACCCCCTACTTCTGTGTAGAATACACCCAATTAGGGCCTCCCTGGTGGCGCAGTGGTTAAGCGCCATGCTGTGGAGCTGTTGGCAGCGGCGACGCAAGTTGGACGCCTGGCTGGGGAGATTCCCACATGGCATAGCAGACCTCTCCTGACTTGCCCACTGCTCCCCTCAGCAGTGTATCTCCGTCCATCTGCCTGTTCTACTCCCCACTCTGTCTCTGGTGAACCCTCTCGCCGCCCCACGCCTCTGGCCTGTACCCCAGCTTGTATGCATAAATAAATAAATGTTCAAAAAAAAAAAAGAATACACCCAATTAATTCATATCCAGTAACTTGATAGAAAAAGTATGAATTATTCATTCATATTTCTCTCCCCATTCTCTTCCTCCTCCCACATTTCGTACCTCCCTTCTCTCCCTCCTTCCCCTCTTCCCTCTCAAGTGTCTAGTATACTGTGAGGAATGTGTGATATGAGGCTATGGATTGTTCAAGCTTTGTCCTAGCTGACATGAAGCAAAGTGGGTAAAATGAAACAAAAAGCTAAACAAGAAAATACAACAGTAAAGAATGCAATAAACAACTAAATAAGTCAATCAAAAGAAAAGTAAGCAAATGGTGATGAATACTGTATGGGAAAATATTAAGGACGGGAATGTATAATAATGGGTTCATGTTGTCCCAATAGGACTTGAGGGGGAGAACCAGTCAGGGGGATACTCAGAAGAGTTCTCTATGAAGGGTCTATGAAGCGAAGATATTTGGAGGCTTGAACAATGTAAAGGAAGTCAGTATGATGAAAAGATTTCTTAAAATTTTAGATTATTTATTAAATAGTTTTGTGACCCTTATTGAAATGTTGACTCTCATGTCTCAACTTGATCACATACACATTGAGGAAAAGGTACAAAGTAATCTCAAAGACACCTTAAGATTAAATTAAAAATTATCTTCTATAAAAAATTCTGGTATCTTTAACCTAGTAAATTCTTATAGTAAAAATATAGTCATAGCAACACTGACCAGAAAGATTCAATAAAGTAATAGGAATTTGATTTAGACATCTTTCTTAGATTTAATTGAAACGATCTATGTATACTTCACAGAGATTCAGAACATGTACAAAAGAAAGTTCACCTGTCTCACAGTGAGAATAAGAATAGAATTGAAAGTCATTCTACTTTCATCCAATCAAAAGTAAAATTAAGAATATTAAGAACAATGAGCAAGTAATTTAAAAAAAGTGGGAATATATTCTGTCATAACCAGAGCAAAATTTAATGTTATATAAATATTTGGAGAAGTATATGAAAATTAAGCTTCAGAATCTTATTCATGTAATCTTCTCTGCCACAATTTACCAATCAAGGAAATGGGTATATGCAAATATATATTTCCATTTTAGGAAATCATGTGTAACTTTTTCTTTATTATGATTTACAGAGATTGAAATCTCCACTGGAGTTTTCATGACAGAAGGGGTGGGTCATTAGGTTTCTGCCTCAAGGAAATAGGTCTCAGCATGCCACCATCAGAACTGAACTAGTAGTAATAAGGTCATTAATTATCTTGGCCTGGATATAGTTTGAAACCCTGGGAGGTGAAACTTACACCTAGAAAAAGATAAATTACCTTTTTGTTGGATTAAGCAACATCATCATGGGAGACAGGTGACTGGAGTGTCTGTCCAATATGGTCTAGGAAAGTGTTTCAAAGAATTAAACAATGAAAACTAATATCCTCTCCTCTGAGTAATGGGAATATTTAAATGCCTTTATCTAGGATTTACTTCTCTGCTATCCAAACAAAATTTACTTATTTTGACATGCATTACTTCAATTGTGGAAAAAAAAAAGTTTACATTCATTGACATATAAACAGGTATAGTCTATATGCAAGCACAAGTTCAAGGCAAAACAAACACATCAACAAGCAAAGTAGCTTTCAGAAGCAAAAAACAAGAAAAATTAAATTAAGACAACAAATTAAAATACTATCTTCAAGAGCTACTACCCTAAAATATATGGCCTTAGAGACAAACTAATTTAAATAGATGGGTTGTACACACTGCCTTTGAACTCTTCCAGAAAAGGGTCGTTGTGGTATTCTATAAACATCTTGGCAAGAAGACCATTTCCCTGGGAATGCATGCTGGCCAGTGGGATCTCTCCTCCACTAGTTAGTTGAGATGTAGTGAGTTCCCATGGGTGTCATAGCTATACATTAACTCTCAACACTTAGCACCACATCACTAACATTTACTCGACTAGATGCACACATAAATGGCTTACTTGTCCTTTTCATCAGTACACTCTCCCCTTAGAGGGCTGCTTGGCATTAATTCTAGCTCATATAGTTAACTTCATAGGAAAAGGGACTTGCTGAAAAACATGCTGAGAAGTGATAGTCTGCTGGTGCTGACTTGTAAGAACAGAAAGTAATATTTTCAGAAATTTTGTAAATCAATTATTAACACTATTATTGACAACTAAACTACATAAAATAAATTACAGAAGAATAAAATTTATAAATACAACGTGTTACTTCTTAATTATATTATTAAAATTTTACTATTTAAATGTTCTTGAAGTTATTTACATCTTCATTTGTATTGTGGAAACATGGTATAATAATGGGCCACTGGTGCATCTCTTACCAGTTCTGTTTTCAGTGGTGTGGTGTAACATTAATAGTTTGAAATTGACCATGGTGGGTATATATATTTGCATGCCAAAAATTAGTTAATGTTGCAAAGCAGAGACCCTGGCCCAAGCCCCATCCCCACAGCCAGACAAAGAGTTACCAGAACACCATGGTAAATCTGCTTTGTCCAAAAATTTACCCAGGGATAAAACATTAAAAGACCTTAGATTTTTTTTTTTATAATAACAGTGATATTAATACAAGGTCACTTGTCACTTGCACTCTTTTGCAAGCAGATATGGATAAAGGGTTTATGAGTATGTAGCCTGTACATGGAGCGTGCTGTGTAAAGATGCTCCACTTATATCACCAAGTCTTACAAGATAGGAGGCATATTTCCATTTTGTGGATGCACAAACTGAAGCTTACAAAAGCTAATGATATTCTGAAGGTCATCTAGCCGAGAAATGGAAGAATCTGATCTTCAATCATGATAGAGTTCTTGAGCAGGAACTTTTTCTTACATTCCACATAAAAGCTAAGGGCACCTAACTCTAATCAAAGTCCCAGAATTTTAAGTAATCAACAACCTCAAATCCTCATTTTATATCGGAGAATATGAACATACATAACATATCCATTTGAAAAACTGGAAGGGGGGAGACATAATCTATTCTTCTAAAATAACATATTACGTAAAGAACAAATACTAAAAAGCTCCTGGATAATACAAAAGATTAAATAAATTCCAAAGAATTCACCTTCAAATGTTCTATTACTCAGAGACTGAAATGACAGCAAAAAAGGTAAGGAACTATTCTCATGTCAACAAAGGTTTCATATAAACTATGCATGCATTTGCAATTTTTCATTTTCCTCTTATGGTTATATTGTACCTGCTATAAACAAAAGAAGATTATTCACATTGAAATAATACTGAAAATACCATTCCCCAGGGAGTTGGTACTAATGCCTATCCTTTACTCTTTACAGAATAAGCATGTAGCAAGCATTCATGCTAAATGCCAATGTACTTGGAAACTGACATGTTGATTATCATGTTTGGATATTATTCATTTTATTTATCTTTGAAAATACAAACAAGCAGGCCCATTCTATAAATATTATCTCCATTGGAAAGCTACTGCTAATGAAAACTCTACATCTTTTTGGCTACCAAATCCACTAAAACTCATTGTAAACATACAGTACTTATTATAATAACATATTTTTTTCAGTACATACAAAAGACTATTGGGAGGAAGGGAGATGTGGGGTGTGGAGGAGGGTGGATAGGCTAAACCAGTGGAAAGATGCAATTAGAGTTATGTTGGCTTGGCAAAGCACCACTGAACAGCAAGCTGGGATATATTTTTTTGCCAAACCACTCCAGGCTCCTTGGGGGGCTCATGTCTGTTAAGAGGGTTTTCATTCCAATAAGCATCTTCCACAATAGGAGAAAAATAAAGATGTAAAAAGAATTACTAAACTGAAAACAACAGTGCAAGTGTATACAAAGACATAACATGCTCATGGAAACATACTCAGTGGGAAATGTAACATTAACTTGACGATGTTAACTTGACCATTAATGGTGGGTGCAAATTAAGAAATCATCAAAAAACAGTAACGTGTGATAACATACACTGGGTTGGAAAGTTGGAAGTATTCAACTAGTCTCTTAGCATTGTGCTGTACAAGCGAGGGTTAGGGTTCAGAGGAAAAGTTTTCACAGTTGGCTGTATGATGGATCAAGCATGCTCATGGGAATTCACTACATTGTTTTTTTGAATAAAACATTCACCCAAAATGAAGCAGAAAGGTCACATTTTGCAATTAGGATGGCATTAACATCTTCATTATAGATGTCATCATGATCACCCTCACTGGCAATTACTGAATGATGTTAACCAGACAAAATGTTTTGGTATGACAGTGTGTCTAATTTTTGCTTGCATGTTTGTTTTCTAGTGGAATTGTTCATGGGCAGAAGGAGGAGCACCCTGAGATTCCCAAATCAGAATGCTCTAAATGTGTTCTGCCATCTGAGCATAAAGACAAACATACTCTTAGGGTGTAAGACTTTCAACAGAAAAAAAAAAAAACACTTTAGTGTGCAGTAGAGAGAAAAGAAATATCACTAGTTAAAATAGTTTCCCTATGAAACACCCAGTTACCCATCCCCTCGTGGGTAAATGCCCACCAAACAGGGTTGGTCCAAAGACAGGCCATGGAGACTTGAAAGTTTGCCATAAATCTAAGGTAGCTTCTGGTGGGGAGTCTTAGAAAAGGGGCAAAAGGGGCCAGACAAGGAGCAAAACCAAAATGCAAGTCAAGAAAAAGGCTGCCATTGTCAGCCTCCCCATGGGTCTCTCACCCACTTCCCTGTCTCTTTCAAGTGTCTCCTTCCATGTTGCCCAAGTCTCTAGTACAAATCCAAGACTGAAAAGCAAATACAGCTGCTTCTTCACATAGTTCCCTGCTCCATGTACCTCCTCCAATCTTCTCTTCTTTCCTTCTATTTCCTAATCCTTTTCTAGCTTCTCCTTGCTGCTCAGCTCCACCCTTCCTTGCATGGGGCAGGGCACCTGAACCTCTTCTTTCTATGGATATCACACTGTCACAGAATGAGATGTAGTCAAGTTGAGAGGTCGTCCCCTTTGAACCAGCAGAAGGCCCAGTCAGTCTCATTCTTGTCTGCACATTATATTCAACTGGGGTAGGTTTCATGAACTACCTCTTAAATTACAAAGTTAGTGTGCGCTTCAGTAGCTAACCGAGGAAACAACCAGAATGATAAAAACAGTGGTATTGTTCTGAACCTATCAAAGTGTACTACCTAAACCTACTGCAGTGTTTTACCTCACTTTCCCTGAGTGGGGCCCAGAACTCATTTGAAGCCTTGATTCAGGTGGATGGAAGGCCTGTCTCAGTTTCACTTTTGTTCTGCAATTCACATAAAATACATTACAATCACTTTGTTATCAACACTGGAGGGTAAGAGAAAATAAGGAGAAAAATGCTAATATAAAAGAGAGTTTTAGGCATTGTTTCATATTATGAGATGTCATGGGTATGGTGAGTAATAAAATAAAATAAAATAATAATAAAATAATATAAAATAAGTAATAAAATAAAATAATACACTTTACAGTAAAATTTTATGAGTGGTTATTCATTTCCATGAATAAGTACAAAGGTCAAGATTTATCAGTCTGAAAAAAATAGGGATCATTTGAAAAATCAATTTAAATAATTTATCTTAAAGTATGAATGCATAGGAATTGCAGTAGGATGGTGTCAGGATTGTTAAGAACTTTTGCTCTTATTTTCATTTTTTTAACAAAAAATACATTGGTTTCAGCAAGTGTTTTAGTGACAAAAACTTGAATTCGACAGTGTCCTTAGCTGATCTTTGAATGTTCCAAGTGGACATTCTTGATGCCCTGCCACAGTGTTATTTATAAAACATAAATCTGAAGAAGCTAATCCACTGATTTGAATTTCCTTTCTGCAAAATCATTGTAAATCTCTTGTTTACGCCTCTTTTGTCAGTGGGCTCTTCCACCAAGCATGCCTCCCACCCCTGCCTGCAGGCACACATATGATCTTCCTTCATTGAAATGAGGAACGTTGAACTTGTTCACTGGCAAAGCCTTCCAATAGTCCTTCCCTCACCCAGTCCTTGCTTCTTTCATCTCTATGGGTAACTCTAAAAAAGCATCATCTCCTCTCATTGGCATATGGATAAAGAAAAGTTTAATCATTTATTCCCTCTTCAGTGTTTCATGAAACTTGTTTACATTCATCTAGTTTTGATATTTGTTTATATTCAGACTTACCTATTAGAATACACATTCCCTGATAAGGATTTTGTATTATTCATATATTTTTCCCAATGTTTACCATTTATGCCTTATTAAAAATTCACTGGGAGAATGAATAGAAGAACATAAAAGATATATACAAATAACACATTTAACAATAACTAAGGATCCAGGAACTTGGGATTAAGTTCTCTGGGAGTTATGATTAACTCATGGAATATTACTCCATTGCTAAATTATAAGTCTTATTAATATTTGTGAATGACACATGAGGGAGGTGTTCTAGGTTAAAGACAGAAGAAGCCCAAGACATCTCAGGATCTACTGGAGAAACAATATATATTCATTAATTTATATTAAGAAGCCATGTTGGACAATATGTTATTTAAATAAAAATTAAGAATAGATACACCTCTTTTTTTCTATGTTATTTCCTCTTCCATTTTCCTTTACATGTATTTGTTTAATTTATTGTGTTCAATTTCAGCTGCATTAATGGCAATTTTATAAGCCTCAGAACAGTAAGGATACCTTGGAAGGAATTAGCACTGAATCGGTTTTCCAAATGCTATGCTTTCTTTTATCATGTAACAAAATGTTGATGAAGAATGACAACTCTCATCTTGGAAACAGACATCTAACAAGTTATTGGTCAACAACCAAATTATTTGGTTCATTACATTTGCTCATAAAATTTCTTGAATTGATTATTTTCTCCTTTTTAAAGAATGATTTAAATCATAGAATTAGATGTAAATAAGATCATCTAGTCTGAGCTTACATTTTATGTTTGAAGAAACTTACGATAGCATATTGAGAGAACTTGTCCAAAGTCACAAAATGTGTTGGAACAAAGGTTAGACTCTAGAGTTCTCAAAATTTTAGTCATTATTCTCTAAGGATGTTTAGAACATTTTTAGAAATGGATACAATAAAATACATATATTGCTGCAACTAATTTATTTCAGGTTCCTTCTTGAGCTATTTCTTCAGATCTGTCATAAAAACACGAATTTGATGAGTCTGCTTCCTTATTTTAGTATTTTAAATATCTTATTGGATATCTTAATATGAAATACAATCTCATATGTGTATGTGTCAGTGGATTAGCATAATAGAGAGATTTGACATAGGAAGAGTTGAGATGGGAAGAAAATCCTTATCCTCCTTATTAGAGGGTAAGTCGCTGGCACAGATCCTATGACATAGGATCAGGGCTAGGAAATTCCATTATTTTGACCTCAACAGATTTGACAGCAAATGGAAATTTAAGAAAAAACAAATTCCACTGTCTGAGCAGAGCAAATTATATATTTTTATCATTTGATAATTTAAAGTTAGATGACAGTGGTATCCTGGATTCTATGTTTCTAAGGTCCTATGTAGATATGGCATCATTTATTCATTAATTCACATTAATGTGAGTGTGCTAAGTCATAAGACTCTTCTAAGCAACTGAGGTACACCAGCATATAAAAAAGGTAAAGATCCACATTCCAGTGGAAGAAAAGACAATAAAACATAAACTCAATAAATGAAAGTGACAAATCTTATGTATGAAAGAAAGGAAACACAAAACTGGGTAAGGGTGGTCTTGATTGCTGGGACAGGGAAGAGGCAAATCACCGATTAATTTGTAATTAAAACATTCGAGGAAAGATTTTGAGCACTATAAGGAAGATTTATCCAAGCAAATATATAACAGAAAGAGCTTCAGGCAGCAGGAACTCCCACTGACAGTCAGCCTGGCATGTTCCAGTAATATCAGAACAAGGTAAGGGCAACTGGGGGGAGGAGGAAAGCAGGAAAATCACAATGAAGAGATAAGGAGAAAATGGGACCAGAGCATGAAAGATGGTGTGTGCAAAATCATGACAAAATACTTCTCGTATAAATCAAGATTAAAATATTTGGGAAAAAGGAAAAGGAAATTGAAATGCAGAAATAGGTTTCAGAACTTACGATTTCCAGAGAAGTTGCTCTGAGTTTTGGTGACATTTTTCACAACTGGTGTCTTTTAGATTATTCACTGTAATTCCAGTAAACCTCTTTATTCACTGAAATTATAGACAGTTTGCAACAAAAGAACCTATATTAAATGGTGTTATTTTTAAACAAATGTGACCATAACAACTACTATAGAGTTAGTTATCTATTTTCACTAAGCATATATCAAAAACCACTTCACATCAGAACAAAATTCTAGAAAGACATTAATACGAATATTACTTGAATGTTCAAAATAGAAGTGTATAATATCTTGAGTACATTTTATAAAATAAAATTTAAGAAGCATTTTCCAAAGGTAAATCCCATTATCATGTGAAATGTAGGTATATTAACATAGTTTCTGTATTAATGTGCTAAACATATGTGTGGTACAAGTTATGAGCTTGGCAAAGGATTTGTATTTAGGCAGATTTGATGTTTTATGGGTTACCCCTTTGAAACTAATGATAAAGGAACAATGATAGGATGAATAGCTTAAGATATGTATTTAGACTGAAACATGAAAATAAACACTGAGAAAACTTGTAACTTTCCAAAAGAAACATGAGTTCCAGAAGTAGCTGCCTTCTGAAATAAAAACATGCTGAGAGGTAAAAAAGGAGACAAAAAAATTAAATTAAAAAATTAACTGAGCCCTTGTTTATCTTTCTGCAAATTAAGAAATTGGGACCAGATGATCCTTAAGGTCCTATCCAGAGCAGGTATCTATGTGACATCCGAGCACTCTTACCAACTGACTCACTAAAACCTTATTTGAGAATTCTTCTCTAGGGCAACCATTGAGAACCGAACTGGTAAAGCCCCAAAAGACCAGAAAATGGACAGAATCCGGGGGTTAGGAGGTGATGCTTGAATGCAAGATCATTTGAGATGCTTGAAGAGCCTAAGTACCTAGCAAGGTCAGGACCTCAGCCACTTAGAGGATATCTGGATGTGCCTCTAAGGAATCTCAGCCCTCCCTGTCCAAAGAAAAATGATCAGAAAACATAACCTTTATTTTTAAGGTTCACTGAATTTCTTAAATTGTAAGGGAACTGCAAGGTGATATAAAGCAAAACTAGACAAGCACAAAACTTCCCCTATTACTGTAAGACAACTCTAACTCAGAGAGATTAGGTCTTCTTATACAAGGTCATAGAACGAGTGGTAGGGTTGGGATGTGAACTCTCTTAACACTCACTGCAGTGTTATTTTTCATAAACTCACAAAGAAATTCCTTAGAGAACTTAAAATCACACACTTCACACAAATCCTATTCACCAAGTACAACTGCCCCTTAGCTATGATTCTACCATCTATGGTTTATACTAAAGGGTTTTTAATACAGAGGATGGAGAAAATTATACATAACAAATTTGGGAGATACAGATTAATATTCTTAATTATAAAAATATAAAAGTCACAGAAGTAGCCAAAGATAAACATTAGTTTGAACCCCATCCTGAGTGTTGGCTTCAAAGGAAAGGAATTCCCAGAGAAATGTTGAGATCCTACTCTCAGACTGAATTTTGAAACCTCCCATCCTTTTTTGGACTGGGAAATTTGCATGTGCAATTGTTACATTTGCATGCCTAATTACCCCACAGGAAGGCACATATGCCAGTTGGCATTTGAAAATGTGTTAAATGTACAGGAGGGTGGCCCTTAAAATGTTGGCCCTAGGAATCTAATTATTAAGAATGGGTCTTGTGAGTCAGAGTAGGGAGAGAAAGATGGTCCATTTTGAAGAGAGCTGAGCACATCCAGCTTGGATGCCGACAAGGAGAATTGATTGATGCACAAGCAGATCAAATACTGAGTTTTGAGGAAGTACTTTGGAAACCAGGGGAATCCACAGGGAAAGCATTTCAGGCATTAGCTAATTGGATTAGCCATGGTGTTTTCTGTGGATCCTAAGGAATTCATAAGCTATAGATTAAAATCATCAAACAACTCAGGTCACAGAGGTGAGGAGGCTCTTTTCTTGTGCTAGTAAACATTTAATTCTGTGACTAAACATATAGTCAGCCCTTTTCTTCTAAAGTAAATGGAATGTATTCCATGAAGTTTGGAGTATATATCTTTTTTCTCTTGCATTTTATAAACAAACAAACAAACAGACAAAAAAACTGGGAAAAAGAAATCATAACATTGAATCCTTCATTGTGGTAAAACAGATTGCCTGTTCTCCCAGAATTGTGTAATTTCCTCTCCGCAGGGTACAATGGGGTATAATCAGTTTCCTTATTTCTTTGATCTGCTCAGGATAACCCTACTTAGAAGTCTTCTCTTTCCCTACCATGCAAAAATAAGGATTTGACGATTCCAGCAAGGACTAATTTAACCCTTGCAAACACACAAATGATTATGCATCAGTAGATTTTTTAGGATAGAGTGATAAAACAGATAGAGTAATAAAACAGGTTGGGGGCATGAATTCCAAAATAATGCAGCCTGGTGTAAGGAAATACTTGATCGTAAACACTCAAACACTACAGTAGGGAGTTTACTGGACTCCAGATTGAGGTCTATCTAGGCAGCTTCTGGGATTCTTCAAGAAAGTCATGGATTCATTCCATCAATTAAATCATTGAAAATGAAATATACTCTGTATATTATGTAAACACCTCTTTTGTAGTGAATTTCTGTAAATGTCCTTTATAATCTGTCCTCCCAGAGGTTAAATTTATGTCTTTTCAGATGAGGACGCATTGCTTATATCATGAAATCTTATTCATCCAATTATAATAATTAAATAATTTTTAAAAATAAATTATTTTTATATTAAAATATCAAAGATATTTTTCTAACTTGAAGTATTGCCTGATTATCTCAAAAAATGAAAAAAAAATCCAAAATAAGTATTGAAAAAATCTAACACTTACTTTAGTAGTCTTCTATAAGGGAATAATGGAAAGATGAACAATACTGTTCTTGAACTAATATATGTAACATCTATAAAAATACTAATGGCCACCATGGTTACTTGTTTTGATTTATGTTCAATTTATGCTCAGAGCAATCAATACTTTTTTATCATTTATGTGTCACATATGAATTTCCGTATGAGTGACATTCTCCTGATCATCACATGGAAAGTAGCCTACATTTCCCCATACTATAACCATCATTACATTTAGTGCTCCCTGGCTCTAAAATTATCTGTTTTTTATTATTTTGACTCACTAAACCACACCACAAGATGCTAAATTCCATGTGAAAAGAAATAAAATTATTATTGTTTTTTCTATATGCCTTTATCACCTAGAATGAAGCCTGACACATTTTATTTATTCCAGGATATTTGTTCAGAGATTCCTTTGAATATCGATTGATACTATATGTCAGGTAATCTTTAAATCATTACCCCCTTGAAACCTCAAGACAAAACCTTGTGGAAAAATACTAGAAAAGGAAGTTCAGAATACAAGGAGCTGAAAAAACATGTCTAAACTGGCATACCTACTAATAGGGGTCTTATTCCCAGACTGCCCTGCTACAAAGTCTGTTTCTTTCCACTATGTTGTTGACTATGTTAAGACTGTGTCCTAATTATGAAAATGGTCCTAGATAAATATTTTCTTGAGTTGAAGTTTTAATAATTTACCCAAAAAGGGAAGATTTTGGACTAGATGATGTTTTAAGTTATTAGTAGTCTGTGACTTTATAACCATTTTCTGCACTGCAGTTATCATAAATATTTTAACATTCTAAGGGACAAAAATATCTATTCAAAGTGCAAATATACACTCTGATTTTTTTTAAATAAACTGAATGTAAAAAGGTTCAATATAGTAATTGAAAGACAGTATTAAATTGTATCAATTCAGAATTATTCTTATGAACATGATTACAATAAAAATAAATTTTGTCAAAACAAGTAGACTAGAAGAAAGTTGCTGATTTTGAGACATTCATCATCCAACTTTAAAGAAAAAAAAACATACTGAAGTTATCTGAATATCAGAGGCTCTTTCTTTTTTCCTCACAGACGATTTTTAGTTAAAATCAAATGTAATACTATAAGGGCTGTACTGTTTTCTCCATTTTTCAAGTATGTTTTCCAAAGTTGTTTGATACTTAAATGACTCCAGGTTTTAAAAAAAAGAGAATAGAAAGATATCCAAACCTTGATTCTTTTGAGAATTCTGTTTGTTCAACTCCTGTGTAAAGGAAATATACACATTTCATGATATACTATAAAGTCCAGAACTAAGTTTTAAAAAGTAAATTGGAAGCAATTATTGATTTTTAAAAAGCTCACTTTATCCAACAGTTTTAGTTCTCTTGCTCATTTCCTTATGTAAAAGAATTTAACTAAAGAAAGCCAGCATTCTAATTCAATTTCTCCTCCGAAGTATATAATTTTATTTCATCATAATGGCTGCTTTTATTTCCAGGGTCAGATTTTATTTAAATTTCAGTCCATTAGCAACAAAAACTTGCCATTTTCTGATAAACAAAATCAGCAGGGGAGCCTCTTCAAAAGAGAAATGTATTTCCATCGACCTTTGTTTTATTTGATCTAAATGACAGGTATACACCACTTTTCCTGTGTTTACTTTTAAAGATTCTGAAAAAATGGGGGTGACATTTTTAACAACAAAACTAGCAATCACCCTAGTAATCCTGTGACAGGCAGATGGAAGAAATGATAAAAAGATGTAATCCATTGCTTTAGACCACCAAAGAGGCCTAATATGAGTCATTAGCAGAAAACCGTTAATTTTCTTTTTTCCCTATTCTGACTGTTGTTTGTAGAAGTACTCAACCTCTTAGGAATTGGAACATTTAACTGTTTCTTGCTATTTTGCAAGAGGGAGGTCAAAGCATTAACAGAAGGAAATTAAAGAATATGTCATTATATAGTTTAAGATATCTGAATGATATAGGTAACATTTTAGAAGCTCCTAGGTTGTGCTGGATAATAGCTAATCAGAAATAGCACTAGTAAAGCACTGTAAAGATTATAAAAAGCTTTCACAAAGAGTATCTCATTTCCTGGATATCCTCACAAAAAAACTGACCTTCTGAAAGTCAACCATGTTGAAAACAGAGCACAAAATCAAGGTATTTTTGATCTCAAATTCAAGACCATCTTAATTCATGAGACTAACAGAAAATATGGTGATAGTTCATCAAAATAGGGAAGAATCACTTTTCCCAAGTTGTTCTGAAAATCACCAGTTCTCAAGCATGCTAAAAGTTGTCATTTAAGGGGGGAAGGATTCAACTCTCTCTCGCTCTCGCAAGCGCTCTCTCTTTCTCTCTCGCTCACTCGCTCTTGCTCTTGCTCTCTCTCACTCTCTCACTCTGTGGTTCACTATTGATCAATATACATATCATGCAATGAATCTTCAACATATAATGATAAAGGGAATTTTTGTTCTGAACATCTTTAAGGACTAAATTTATGAAAACTCTTGGTGAATGAATGCTAAACCAGAATTGATGTCTTTCTTTTTCACTATAGATGCTATATAGATAGAACAAAAATAACACACATTTGTGTATATATATTTACACATACAATAGGAAAATATATAGTTATAGCATATACAAATTACATGTATTTACACATTACACATATTTACAGAGGTGCATATATGTATGTGTGGGTATAAGAACATTGAGAAAATTTACACATTCTCTGCATAAAGGATTGACTTTTGTGTAATAATCTTTGATATGTAAATGTTTCCAAGTCACTCTTATATGACAAGTAATTAGCAATATACTTCTAAGCACTACAAATCTTAGTGCCTTTTCAGTCAATAAAATTGTGTTGATTAGTGTCAATGTTTGATTTAGGTAAGTTTATTTTAACAACTCATAGGGTATTTAAACAATTTTTCTTATAATTATGTAAATCTGATTTCAAACTATGGTTTTAAATGTGAATACCTGAAGGTGACTTTTGTATGATAATATGTTATCGGTTTATATGTGAGTTAAGATCCTGAACATAATGGAAAATACATAAAACCCACTTTATATGCTGTATTACAGCCTTATTGCATCTTAAAACAGATCAAAGTATTCCTCAATTGCAGTTACTTCTTTTAAATAGTTTCGTTTCCTGTTTAATTTATATCCATAGAAGATGCACAATTTATAGATGTCTTATTTCTTGAGATCAATATAGAGACAACATGAAATCATTGTAATAGATTTACCCATTTGAAACTCTTCAGAGCTATCTTGTTGTTCGAGGGATTATAGAATTATGGAATAATTGTGCTAAATGAAATAAGTCAAAAGGAGAAAGACAAATACAATGATCTTACCCATTGGGGATTATAAAGAAACAAAGTAAAAAAAAAAGAAAGAAAACCAGTAATGTGCTCTTAGACTCTGCCAACAGAATGGTCGTAATGGGAGTAGGACTGGGGTGAAACAAGTAGAGGGGATCAAATGATGGTGGGTAGTAACAGGACATTTAGTGGTATTGATACAGATGTCCATGTGAGAAGCTATATACCTAAAACCAATAAAGTGTTATAAACCAGTATTACCTCAGTAAAGAAAAAGATATTACACTACACAACTAATAATTGATTTTATTACCTTTTCTAGCATACATACAGGTACAACTTTAATAAGAAAAATCTCTAATAACAGTATTATTAGTTATTACAAATTTTGAGTAGTAAAATTCATGATTTTGAAACACAATGAAAAATAACTGTCTGGGAAAAAAAACACAAGCTTTCATTTAAAATTTTACAATATGTTGCAAACAGGAAACGCGGAATCTTCAAAATGCAACCTGAAAATAAATTTAGAATAGATCATTAAGTATCTAGGCAAACTTGTGATCAATTGTTTAGAGTCTAATATAATCAAGAGATTTTGGATGAATCTTCATAGGTTTGCTTTAATGGGCTAAAATAAATGTTTGCTGAACAGACTGTTCTAGTTAAGATAATCAATAAATAACAACTCTCCAGTATTTCATTTTATCTTCATATTTTACTGGCTGGATTATAAAAACAACTAGATATTACATCAATAATCAAAATTTTGTGAAGACCATTTCTAATATTCCCAAATACTTTGGGGGAAAAATGATGTGGTTGTGTATTGAACTTTTTTTTATCATACCTTCCCTTAGGTAACACTGTTATAATTTCTAAATATAGAGAAAAATAAATCAAACCAATTTTCTCACTTATTTTCAATAATACAACATTCTAAGTGATTTAATCCAGTGAACTGAACCAGGTAGGGTTTTACTACTTCATTTTCTTCAAGAATACATGGTAATGTCTGAAGATTTTTTTGATCTTCCCAAATATGAAATGCTACTAGGATCCAGTGGGAGGACAGAGGTGCTGCTAAACAATCTACAGTACACAGGACAGCCATCCCTCCCAAAGAGCTACATGACCTAAAATGTAACTAGTTGCAGATGCTGATAAATTCTGCCCTAAACAAAGACTATTTGTAGTGTATTTATTTTGGTATAAGCTTTCCACACAAAATTAATATGCCTTGAGGAATAGAGTAGAACACATACATACTTGTATCACCACCCAAACAAAATATCACTGAGAACTGCCTATCAAAACTAGGGAAACGTGAAAATGAATTTGGATAGGGTATCGTCAAAGACTGGGAAACAGGTGTGAGCCCTCAACTACTCCAAACATCTACCAAAATACCCTTTTTATAAGTCAAAGTGAAGACTCAAACTTTAACCAGCAACAAAAATTCCTCTGCTCAAGTTTAGGGAGTGCACATATTTCATGGATATTATTTTTCCTCTCTAAAATGGGAAATACATTCTCTTCTTGATGTACTTACTTTACTGCCATTCACACTTCAGGATTTTTAATGCAATATGATAGATTTATTTTTAAATGCTTTGAGTTTACTTTTCAATTTAATGATTTGTTACATTATTTACAGGCTAATTTAGTGAACCTACATAAGATTAATTGCATGGTCTTTTAGGACACGTGACAAATCATTAAAAAGTGATAAAACCAGGCAAGTGAAAAACAAATGGCTTGTGACATATGAATGGAATCCCCAGGACCATTTATTAATGCATGTTTTGGTGAGATTTGTTGGAAGTTCTAAAGCAATACTAGCTCAAAATTGAACATAAGATTGTACACTCACTACAAAAGCAAGATATCTGGATAATTCAATAGACCAGAACAGAATAATGAGTTTATTTTTGTAAATGGAAGAAAACTCTGACATATGAATTTAAGAAATACATACACAGTCTTTAGTGTCATATTTCTTACAAGAAATAATTGACAAAATTATCTTAAGGGAGTTTACATATTTTTAATTTGAAAATAACAAAATACTAACAAAAAGTACTTTTTATATAGCTTGTGTTTCAATATCTAGATAAGGTCTATATTAATAAAAATAAAGGATGTTTGCATTAAGTTAGATTTTACAAGAAATGCTTTTGGGGAAAGGAGCATTATTTGTTGCATATGGTTAAATGATCTTCTATTTAAATACAAGGAATTCTTAGTGGGTAGACTTTTAGTGAGTTTTAGATAATAATTTGTATTACTGTGCTGGGGTAGGAAGAATAAAATGAAACTGCTGCTGTATTATCAGTTTTATGTTCAGACATGTTTGGAGCAATGCCTTTAATATCATTTCTAAATCCCGTCTAAGAGTCTATTGGTTGTAAAGTAGTATGACCAACTGTATCCCAATATGCCCAAGACTGAGGGACTTCCCAGGATCCCAGAATTTCAGTATTGAAGCCAGAAAAGTCCCGGGCAGCATAAAAATTTGGTCACCCCTTTTTAAGTTTTTTTTTTTTTTCATATTAAGTGCAATGGAAGATTCCTGGTATTAGGTAATTGGAACTCATATTGGAATAAAATATGAAACCAAATAAACAACAATTACGGTGAAATTGGATAAAAGCTCTAAGAGAATTCATTGGTCACAATTCTCCCAAGAAACACAAGAAGAGAGAGATCTATGATAGAGATACAGATAGATATAAATTATAGACACACATAGGTAAGAGGATATATCTTATACTTTTAAAACCCAGGAGAAATTAGTTCATGTCATTATGGAAATGCCACATTCTGCTGTTAGCAAGCTGGAGAACCAGAAAAATCAGTGCTATGATTCAACCTAATTCTGAAAAACTGAGAATCGGGGGCAGATAATGGAAGTCCCAGACTGAATCTAAAGTTCAGAGAATCAGGAACATTGTTGAGCATGAGACCAGGAGAAGATGGATGTCTCAAGCTCAAATAGAGAGCCAACTTGTTCTTCCTCAACCTTTTCATTTTATTCAGCCCCCCAATAGATTGGATGATGTCTATAAGCACTGTTGAAAGTGCTCTCCTTTTCCAAGTTTACTGATACAAATTCTAATCTATTTTGGAAACACCCTTACAGACACATTCAGAAATAATGTTTGACATATTATCCTTTCATCCAGTCAAGCTGATGCATAAACTTTACCATCACAGAGAAGGAAAAACAAGATACCATGCAAGTAAGAAAGGAAATAATTGATAAAGGGTAAGTTACCCAGTTATTTTTACTAAAACTTGAAGGACTGGCAATAATCTAATGATTGCAAAATGTAGAAAATGGCAACTATAGAAAAAGCAAAATAGTATTTAAGGTTTCTTTGAAACCCATATTTAATTAGATGCCCTGTATTTTATCTGGCAATACCAGAATACAATGAGTAAATGTAATGAAATAGGACATAAATGTTTCTATTCTAGAGAAAGTGAGTAGCTAGGTTTGATTGGATCAGTTGTTCTCAAATCCGGCTACATGTTAGAGTCACATGAAGAGCTTTAGAAAGTACACATGTGAAGGCCAGGCTCATAGACTGATTCGTATTTTATGTAGGAGGAGGTTTAACTGTTGATTTTTTTCTTTTTATGTAATCAACCTTGAAAATATACCCAAATGATTTTGACAAAGATTCAAAAGGAATTTGAAAGAGAAAGAATAAACTTCTTAACACATGTTGAAACATTTGGATATGGATAGGCAATAAACAAACCTCAACCTAAATCTCACATCTTGCATAAAAAATATCTCAAAATAGATCATATCACTGTCTGAAGTACAAATTATATAAAAAAAATCATGAAATATAAATTTAAAGCTTTTTCTTTGAAAGGCCCTGTCAATAGGATGAAAACACAGACTGAGAAAATATATTTACACATCACATACCTGACAAAGGACAAGTATCTACAATACATAAAGAATACCAAAAACAGAAATGGAATTAACACACTTGGAAAATGAATAGAAGACATAAGTTGATGTTTTAATGAAAAAAATCACAGATGGCAAATAAGCGCATTATTGCAGCACTATTTACCATAGTCAGTTTCTTATATGTAATTACCACATGACACAACTATAGCACGTCTGGACATTTATGCCAGAAAAAAAAGAAAAGTTTATGTTCACACAAAAATGTGTACATGGATATTCATATACATATATTATCTTTATTAATAGTCCCAAACCGGAAATAGCCCAAATGGTCTTTAATGAGTGGTTAAACAAACTGAAGTAAATCTACAACATGGAGTACTACTCAAAAAAGTCAAAAGAACAAGCTATTGATATACCCAGCAACTTAGAAGACCTCAAAGCAATTAAACTGTGGAAGAGAAAGATTGTATATGGTTATAATTCCATTTATATAACATTTTAAAATGACAAAATTTTAAAAATGAAGCTCATAGAAATAGCACCCAGGGATCAAGGATGGGAGTGTGGAGTTTTTTATAATATAAAGGCAGTTATTAAAGGTCAACATGAAAGATACTTGTGGTAATAGGACTGTTTTGTATCTTCACACTGATAATTGAACTTATACATGTAGTAAAATTATACAGAAATAAATCAAATACATATAAATGAATAAGCATACACCATATAAAAATCTAGAGAAATCTAAACAAGATGGATGGATTATATTAATACCAATTTCTTGTAATTTTGCAAGGTTTTACCACAGGAAAAACAAATTAAAGTGTACATGGTAAATCTCCATAATACATCTTACACACATCTTATGCACAGGTATCTACTATTATCCTGAAATAAAATATTTATCTTAAAACAGAATGAAATTTATATAATTAAGGAAAAAATATTTTCTAGGAGATGCTGACGGGTAGTGAATATTAAGAATAACCAGATTGACACATAAGAGCTAAAAAACAAACAAAAACATGGTTAATTCTAGAAAGGCAGAAGGGTAGAGACAGTACAGTTTTAAATATTAAGTTTGCATTTTTCCATTCTTCAAGAAGCAATGGAAGAGAAACAAAAAATTTTGAGGAGAAAGAAGAAATCACATCAATGATTTATTTGAATTTTAGTTTAAATCTAACATTCTCAGGACTTCTATGATCAACCATTTTATCCTATTTTAATTGTTGGATATCCATTATTGTTGCCTAAAATTATCTTTTTATATATATTCATTTGCATATTTAATGTGTCTCTTTGCACTCACAATTATAATCGGCAGGTTATAAGTGGGGACATTTTCTTTCTATGGAGAGTAACTATCTTTTCTTCCCTAACAATGAGAACAAATCCTGGGAATAGAAGTCATTCAATTAATATGTGTTGAATGAATAAATAATAAATGAGCAATTAAATATAGAATATAAAAGAGATAGATGTTATAGAAGCAGTTTCCTTAATCCATTTATTCATCAAATATTTATTGAGTACTTACTACTACCTGGCATGGTAAGAGGTGCAGTAGTTCACATAAGAGATAGAGACCAGTATTGCTTTATCTATTGAAAAAATAATTACTGCATTGTGAATCTATATAATAAATATTGCATGCCTGCTATGTCCCAGTCCTGCTCTAGAGTCTAAAGATACAACTGTGGAGAAAGACATCCTCTTCCTTCTCAGATTTTACATTTCATTGAATCCAGTATGAGAGATGTTGTTTAAGTGTATCTTAAAATATGCATAAAGAGACTGATATTGGCATTACAGAAAGTGCAGAACTGAAGGTAAGTGTAATATGAGAGAATTTTAAGGACAGGGCTTTTGCTGTATTTAGGAAAACCAATGCTTTAGGGATTCTTTCCACTTCATATTGTTGAATTAAACTGATTATTGATAATGTTGGTCTAACTTATTAGACCCTCTATTATCATAGCCTGGTTCAATGACATTTTATCAGTGAATCGCAGTAGCTTAATTTTATTTTTCACTCTGCTACAAGTATGACACATCTCAGTTCATCATATTTACTGAGGGTTTCAGACAGAAGTAAGTCATATTTCATTCAGTACATGCTTACACACTTTTTACCATGAAGGGAAGGAGACCTGATAGTTAGGTACAAACCTTTCTATTCAGTAATGATAATACACATCACTTTTACCAAAGCAAGTTATATTACCTCACAAGCATTCAAGGGATATATATATATATAAACTCACACACACACATATATATATATATATATATATATATATATACACACATATATATATGTATATGTGTGTGTATACATATATTGCACACAAATACATAGTCACTAGAGTTTGCTACAGATGTGTCCTTAGAGGATGCATTGTATCTCTGTACACAACTCAAAATACTTACTGATTCAGATAATTTGTTGTTATAACAAATCTCTTTTGGAATTTAAATAAAATAGTTAAATATCTAAAAAAAGAGACAGAAAAGAGAGAAATCACTGATTATATAAACTATAACAGCACTTTACTCCCCTACCCTGCCTTTTGTTTTTATTATTTTAATGTTCATGACTTTCAACATTTCCATAGTTACCCTAAGTAACACCCTAGTCATATTCTAATTAATGATACATTAAAGAGGTTTATGTTTTTGCTGACTCAATGAGAAAAAAATTAGGCAAAACATGATTAGAACCTTGGGCAAAGATAAATAATAGAAGGCTTAGGAAAAACAATCTAGGACAGCAAAAATATTCCAGAGGTTAGGTATATATTAAATGATCATTTCCTTGGGACTCCCTGGTGGTGCAATGGGTTAAGCACAGTGCTGTGGAGCTGTCCTCAACTGCAGCATGCAAGTTCGATGCCTGGCGAGGGAGATTCCCACATGGCTCAGCAGACCTCTCCTGCCTCGCTAGCAGCTCCCCTCGCAGTGTATTTCCATCTATCTGCCTGTTCTGCTCCTCACTCTGTCTCTGGTGAATGCTCTCACCATCCCACATCTCTGGCCTGCACCCCAGCTTGTATGCATAAATAAAAAAAAATAAATGATCACCTCCCCTGTTTTAACAATTCATTATCTGCATCAATCCTATGAAAGTTTTAACAATTCTTAAAACTTTACTGAATTTTAAAGAAAAATCAACAGCTCATCTGATCACCCTTGCTTTCAGTATTTTTTATTTTTCAAAACATGTAAAGGCTTATTTAAATTGCAGGCTACTGTCAATTCTTTATCTTGCCTACAAAAGTTGGCTAGCTTTCCAAATTACTCAGAATTTGACTTACTTTAAAAATGCATCATTAAAATTTCTTTTGTCAGTACAATCTCAAATCTTTTATTATAAACAGCAAGAAAAGAAGCTAATACTTGAGAAATTAATCTAAGATAGAGAAAATAATTTACATCTAAAAGTTTAATGTGACCTATGGAAGGATAACATGATTAATTATGTCAGTCAAGGCAAAAATCAAGGAAGATAAAACCTTGGAGAATGTGCTGATTATACTCTCCCCAAAGTTTTTTTTTTTAAAGATTTATTTATTTATACATACAAGCTGGGGTACAGGCCAGAGGCGTGGGAGAGCGAGAGGGTTCACCAGAGACAGAGTGGGGAGCAGAAGAGGCAGATCCATGGAAATACACTGCTGAGGGGAGCAGCGGGTGAGGCAGGAGAGGTCTGCAGCACCATGTGGGAGTCTGCCTGGCTGGGCCAACTCGCATCACGCGCTGCCAGCAGCTCCACAGCGCAGCGCTCAACTGCTGCGCCACCAGGGAGTCTCTCCCAAAAGTTTTTTTAATAAAATGGCAAGTGAAATACAAAAGCTACCAGGATTTAACAACAATTTTTCTTCATTCATTACAGGTAAATCGGCATCTACTTTATATTTTAAAAAGAACACTTGAGGTAAAATCTTAAATATTCTCGAATTAGATTCTCTTTTCTCTTTGAAATTAAATAATCGTTTTACAACCAAGAATTTTAATATATTTATTTATTTAGCCAAGAATTGGCAATTGAATGTTGTTGCACTTTCTTGTGCATGTAGAAATCAAACAAACCGTGCTTTGAAAATTTCCAAAAAAGTAAAATTCTTTGAAGAAAAATTCTCCCTCTCTCTCTCTCTCCCTTCTGTTTCTCTCCCCCTCTCTCCCACCCTCCTTTTCCTCCTCCTACTCCCGACTATATTGCTTTCAATTTTTTCATAAACTCAGAGGGAATAATTACAGTATTTCTTGTTATTCTATAAATTTACTTGTAACTCTATGCTGCCTTTTCCAAGAACTAAACAGTAAATATATTTGCTTTAAATGAATATTCTTCTACTTTCTTAATCTTAGATCAATTATTTAAGATCCAATTACTCAATTACATGACAACCATATCCATAAGGGAAATACAGCTCTGACAGACTTCTAATTTAAATATTAGTAGTAAAATTAAATTAAATGATACGTGATTGCTAGATACAATGCTAACAATATCAGCATAGCCTTAGGGAATCCTGGACTCAAAATTACAGAAAATGACATGACAGAAAACTAATTAGGAAAACATATACATGAACTTATGTGGTGTAAGCTTGTATGTTTTTAACATCACAGAGTAAAGAATAAACATTTTATTAAGTTTCTTTTAGCAGACAAGGCAAAGGGAGATGAAAATAAAAGAAAGCTAGGCTAAGGAAATAAAAACCTACATTGCTCAATAAAAGACTTGTGCAAAATCATGAACATGTTGTCTATGTCTGAAAGGTAAAACCATTCACAGAAAGAGGGGGAGGAATGAAAGAAAGATAACTTCTACGGAATGTCACATTCATTAGAGTCAACTGCAAATACAATTGAATAACTTTAACTGGTTTACTGCCTTGAGAAAGATAAAGGGAATATAGAGTTTGATATGACCCCTATATGAAGATGTTGAATCTAATTTCATTTTAAAACATAAAAGAAAAAGTTCTATACAAAACTGAGAATTGGCTCGGCCCACATCACCTCACACCTTAAAGCACTTGACTGTGTGACTCCAGTCTGGGTGAATTCAAGAAATGTTTTCCAGTTTGTTTAAATTTTGCTATTTGGCTGTATTATTTTCACATCCTAATCTCTCTTCTACTTCCCATGCTCAAGTTTAGTGGACTATTCCTGCTTTGTCATCCTGCATCTTTCACTTTGGTGGTCAACACGCTAGTACCTCTGGAATTAGACTTTCTTTTACTTCGTATAACAGGGCATTAACAGGAAAAAGATACTCAAATGGGATCATTTGAAGTGTGTTTAATAAAAAGTATCAACAAATGTATGGTCAGAGTTCAGGGGAACCACTACAAATGACGCAGGGATAGCACCATGATGAGACTCCCGCCCTTAACTCAAAGGGGCCAAAAAGAGAGAACTGTTGGCCTCCCTGGTGGCAACAGGTTAAGTGTGGCACTGCAGAGCTGTCCACAGCTGCTGTGCGTGGGGAGATTCCCACATGGCCCAGCAGACCTCTCCTCCGTTGCTAGCAGTGCCCCTCAGCAGTTTATTTCCGTCGATCTGCCTGTTCTGCTCCCCACTCTGTCTCTGGTGAACCCTCTTACCGCCCAGACCTCTGACCTGCACCCCAGCTTGTATGCATAAATAAATAAATCTTTTTTTAAAAAAAGTGAAAACTGTTACTAGATACCTGGAAGGAAGGAGGAAGTAGCCTACTTGGGGCTTGACCACAGGAAGCAACTAGGAATACCCTTGTCCCTATTCTTTTTCCTTTGTGTTTTCAGCTTGTTCTCCCCCAACCAGCCAAACATAACCCAAACTCACAGAGCAGGGAGGCCTTTCATATGGCTCACACAGAGCAGCCTTTCCAAAACCACAACATCGAACCCTGTTGGTTAAAATTTAGTAAATACGAGAAAAATGTTTCAGTTGGTTCCGAAATGTTACTATAGTCTATTTATTACATACATCTGTCAATATAGTGTTTAGAACTATCTATAAACCAATTTCTATCTTTCTCTGCTAACTGGTCCTATAAACTCAGGCAAATATATTGAGTCAGAGGAAGCAAGGAAACAAAAATAGGTATACTGGGAAATGATTCATTTACTCAGGTAACTTATAGATAGCTTTAGGATAGATAACTATGTATCATCCCAAACAGGAAGGACCCTTTCAATGCTGGCAGGTACACTGGATGAAACTATTGGAAAATAAGCATAAACTGAGACTTTCTTGGGAAAAGTAAGGATGTGTAGTCACTCTGCTCATGAACTACTTTCATTTCATAATAGATTTCTGATATTCTGCCTGTTTTTATGGGTTCCAGTCATGATTGAAACTTCAGGTCACATGGTTATTTAGAGTTTTATGGGCAAGTGTTAAATATCTACCAGCACTGAGTAGCAAGCAGAAATTGTTTCTAAAAATAAGAATTCAGTTGTTTTACAAAGAAATCAGTTTACTAAAAATTCTAGGGGCTTATGACAGTTATCTAGCCTTGCCACAGGTTCAGTGTACAACATCAATACGATATAAATACTTGATGTAACACTAATTCAGATAGATCAAAAGGGCTTAGTCTACTGGCAGTGTTACTGAACTGCAGCCTAGGCAAGACACAAGACCTTCTTAGCCTGTGCTGTACTCAGAGATGGCAGCTTCAAAACTGACAAAATGTCCCCTCAACTACACCTAGCACTGTGTTTCTTTCTTAGAGGTAAGGTGTATGAGGCTCAGCGACCTATTTTTCTCTTTGTAGCAGGTATTTCAAGATGACCTCACCCACCAGCTCCACGAAAGTTGCAAGCACCTTAATTTTCACAGCATTTATCTCCTACCTTATGGTACAAAAATAGCTCAGTAAAACACCAAAGGCATGCGCCACTTCCTACAGATCACATTCTATCAACATGATAACATATATCAGATTAATGTGATACCCTTGAAAGTAAAATGTTCAAGATCTTTCAGAATCACAGTCCAAATGGACAGCAGGAAAGATAATGATGGTATACTCACTTACCAGGAGAAAGCAAAGAGTTTCTATTTATCTATGCTCATTGGATTCGAAAAATAAAATACATATGCCCTACCAATAACTAGATATATTGTTCCAGAAGCTGTGTTCATTTCCCCAACAATAAAATTACATCTGAAACAACTGGCTTATTTGTGGCTATGCACCTTGTCAAATGTATGATAATCCACTTAAATTATCTAAGATTCATTTGTCTTCTGTGTTGGACATTCTGGTCAATTAAGAGGAGGACTAATAGTGATAACGCCATCTTTCAAGGTGGTTTTAGTTTTGGGATTCTCCTGGAAACAGGATGCTTTCTGAAGGAATTTGAAGTCCAGAATTTCAAGATTACTATTCCTATCATGATAGTCCTTATTCCATGGGCTGAGAACCAGTGTAGGGATTCTGATAGTTGCTTGGAATATTAATTATATAAAAACTAGAATAATAAATATGTGTGGGATTGGGGACTCAGAGGATTCACTGTGAGATATCCATTTGTTTTGCTCATATTTTCCCTACAGTTTTCCATTCTGATTAGCCTGTGGTAATATTATAGATTGCAATAATCACTGAAAGGAAATCTAAACTGGTACTGTCATATGGAGAGTCCTCAAAAAATTTACAATATGATCTATTTATCACAATTTTAATATTTATCTGAAAAAAATGCAAAGACACCAATTCAAAGATAAAAATGCACCCCCATGTCTACAGCAGCACTATTTGCAATAGCCATGAATTAGAAACAACCTGAGTACCCATCAATTGAGAAACGGCTAAAAATATTATTCAAATACAAAAAGAATAATGAAATCTTATCATTTGCAACACGGATCTACCAAGAAGGAATAATACTTAGTGAAATTAGCCAGGCTGAAAAAGACAAATATACATACACACATACACACCCCTACCCCACCCCTACACATACACACACACACACACACACACACACACACACACACATATACACAGATACATACATATATACTATATATAGGGGTATACAGAGGAGGTAAACACACAAACTAAACTAAATAAAAATAAAAAAAATACTTTTAGACTATGAGATCAAGACTAATAGAAAGGAAAGGGGAAGAGGCAACAAATTGGGAAAGCGTGGACAATGGTGTGGTAAAGGATAAAACATAGTATATACACTTGTTGACTCTCAAGGATGAATGCATACAATTTACAAAATATTAAATGCAATGTAACTTCAAAAATAGGTATTTTAAAAAAATTAAAGCTAATTCTATTTTACACTAAGGAACACATATCTTTTAAATTGTAAGTTCTGTGTTGGAATTATTCTTATAATAGCTTCGATGTTTTCCCTCAGAGCTTTATATAAGAATGTAAAAGCTAACATTTATCTAGAAAATTTATAGAAAATATGAGAAATCAGAGTATACACAGTGACTATATACTATATGCTAATTATGCAGGCAATATTTTATTAAACAGCAAAAAAATTATATGATTCCAAAACTATCTGACAGAAGTCCTGCTTCTAAGGTGAACTTTTGGAAAATCTATTATAACTACTAACAGATAAAGATAATGCCATTTTCCATTTTCCTCATTTTTTTAATAGAACAAGTTAGAACAAAGAGGTTAAAGAACTGTGTTTAGGGACACGTGAATACAGATTATTTTGCCTCAGACCCCACACACACTGCAACTATGCTACTGCATCTGCAGGACTACTATGTTATTCAAGTACTAGGGCACAGATGACATTCATCGGAAATGAGTAATCATTTAAGAGAAAAAAGATATTTTTTCTTTTTTTTTCTTAAATTTACTTAGTTATGCATATAAGAGAGGGGGTGTAGGCCAGAGCTGCAGGGGTGAGAGGATTCACCAGAGACAGAGTGAGAGGAGAACAGGCAGCTTTACCAAAAGACACTGCTGAGGGGAGCACCAGGTGAGCCAAGAGAGGTCTGCTGTGCCATGTGAGACACTCCCTGGCAGGATCAAACTCTTGCTGTAGTGGCTGCTGAAAGCTTCATAGTTCTGAAACTTAACCCGTTGGCCACAAGGGAGGCCCAAGAAAGTTTTTCAAGTGAATTTTCTTAAATCAACCTCCTTTATCACTTAAATCACTATTTCATATTTTGCATCTCTACCTTCTTCCCATTTTTTTCACAAATTATTACTAATAACCTTAACTCTCCTGCTTAAAACCTTTCAATTTTTCCTCTTTAGCATCAAAGTAAAATTCAAACACTGTATTTTATAAGATCGTATCAGAATTTATCAAACTACAGTCCTCTAGACAAATCTTGCTTGCTATCTCATTTTGTAATTGAAGTTATATTGGAACTCAGTTATACTCATTTATTAATGTATTGTCTAGACTGATTTCACACTGTAGAGGCAGAGTTGAGCAACTGCAACAGAAATACTTTGTTTCACTAGCCTAAAATATTTACTACTTAACACTTTACAGAGAGCTTACTTACACTTCATGTATATTATCAGGAACCTGCCCAACTTTCCCCTTTACCCCTCATTCACAAAGCTCTACCCATGTTAATATTCTTACTATTATTGGAAATAATTTATTCTTTCCTTCTTTAAATGTACTTGTCCCATAATAGAAAATGGGTTAGACTCTTGCATGAATAGCTCCTTTTTTATCTTGATGTCACTTCTTCAAAGGAAATTTCATGGAAAATTCAACCTTAATCAGGTTCTTGATATTCTCTCAGGCTTTGTTTTGCTTCATAACACCTATTATAACTTGTAGCCAACTTACAATTGTCAACATTTTGATATCTCGGTATTTCTTGCTTTTCAAAATTCCCCATTATAACACTTCACTTTTATAACAGATCTACATTAGTACCTGTTTTCACTAATTGAAAGAAACATGAAAGTGATTTTCACTGTTAGGACAAAAGGCAAAATGTGAAAACAAGTTTTAGTAGCTGAGACTTTAACCCCTGCCCCACCAGGGAGGCCTCTACACTCTGTCTTTTCCTCCAGAAATCAAACTCCAAAAAGACAGGGACATACAAATCTTAGTCTCCATTTTACTGTAATCTATATTTCTGCATTTCTTTTTTTTAAGAGGAACTCTCAATAAATTCAGCATCCTGTCAATATTTTAATAAGTTTATTTTATTAATAGGTACTCTATTATTCACTACCAATAGGCAGCGAACATGTAATAAGTTGATCAGTGCATTGAAAATAATGCATCACAAATGAAACATATAGTTAAGGGAGCAACTATTGCAATATGCAGAGAATCAGAGCGCTTTTTAAGAAACCTATCATGTTACAGTGTTTTAGAATATTATTTATTGTAAAACTTGCACACTTTGTGAACAGCTATGTAAAATTAACAGCTGGATGGAGCTTCAAAATTGTTTGCCAATCAGTCCTGCCTTATGAACAATTGCTCTAAATGCATTGACTTGATTTTTAAAAGAGCTGTTGACAACTTTGTGAAGACCTTGAAAAGCATTTCATTCAAAAAACAATTCTCCTAGGACTGCATATGATTTCTGTGTTTATTTTATCTGGCTTTTATTGACAGTGTATTTTCATTTCAATTGTTAACTTCAGAAATATTTATCATCCCTTGTAAAAATTATTTGCATCATAGCAACCTTTTTAGCTGTAAAGACTTCATTTGTGCTCCTACTCACTTTTTTCCTGACATCATATCTTGTGTTTAAAATCAGTGCTGTTTTAAACTAGAATAATTGCAATATCATATAAAGTGAAGAATTCAAGCAAGATGACATTTGTGCTTTACTAGTCATTACTTCTATTCCTGGTCTATTCTGCATTTATAAAATACCCATTGTTTTATCCCAGGGATCACTTACAAGTTGTATAAGAATCTTTATTTTCCTCAATAATCCTTGTGAAGATATAGAAACAGAAGCATTAACAAGTACCTGGATATGAATCAATTCCTCTTTCTTGTTTTTAGCAAAACAGTATCAAAAGTTCCAAAGTGATTTTTTATTCTTGATGAAGGTAATTGTGCTTTTTTTGAATAAAAAATCACTATTAAAATATTTTGCATAGAAAAATACATTTTTACCGAGAAAAAACAGACCTTTTCCTTTATCTATTGACTACAGATAAAGGGATTTTGGCAAAAGTGGACATGTAAACAGATATTTTGACTTGATAAGAATAAGAGTGTGAAGTTCCATTATAACTTTCTGAAAAGAGTATAACAGCTGAAGTAGGACATTTTGTAAGTCATACCTGAAGGAGACATTATAAGGCAGATTTTACTGTCAACTATTAATCATTTATAATAAAAGCAAAAGCATTATAAAATATGTATTAAACACCATTAGGTAATGTTGCTATTACCATTTCTTCTGAATATACAATTAAGTCTTAGGAAGATTTATAAGCCTATTACCATTTTATTCTTTACCCAATGTGTTTCTAATAAAATCTCATATTTGTTCTGATGATATATCTGGAGGAAATATGTGAAAGGTTTCAAAGCTAAAGAGAGATGAATGAGAAATAACATCAACTAAAAAAATGAATGATACATCTAAAATATTTCACCTGACCCAACACCTGACTCAACTATATTGGTCAATTTAGAATTTAGTATCTAAAGAAATCTGTTGTTTAATTATTCAAAAGATTTTCAACATTGTTTGTGTTTTATTCAATGATTTATAAGTAAAATAAAGTTTCCAGAAGCAGAAATGAATGATAGAAAATTCTTATACCTGGTACAAATTTCAGCATATTCTCATTTGAAATACCACAAGTATGGGTTTTGGAATCAAAAAGATACTAGTTCCAACATCAATTTCAACAATTCCTACTTATATGATCTTAGCCAAATTGATGATATAGTCTGAGCCAGAATTTTCTTATGTGGGACATAAAAATATTTAACTCTGCTATGTAGGAATGACTGATATTTAGATTAAATGAGAATATGGATATTTACATCTACAGATGTTTGGTTTTCTTTATTCTTCTTCCTTTTTTTAAATTTTGTTATTGTTTATATCTTTTACATTATTGTGTATTCCCCGTAGGTTACCCACCACCGATTCACCCGTGAACCATCACCATAGTCCCTTGTGCTCTTTTCTCCCCTGTTTTAAGCCCTTATCCTCCCCCTCCCTCTCTGAATGTCTCTCTCTTTTTTCTTTTTTTTTTTTTTTAAGATTTATCCATTCATACACACAAGCTGGGGTACAGGCCAGAGGAGTGGGCCAGCGAGAGGGTCCACTAGAGACAGCGGGGGGCAGAACAGGCAGATCAGAAATACACTGCTGAGGGGAGCAGCGGGCTAGGCAGGAGAGGTCCTCTGCACCATGTGGGACTCTCCCTGGCTGGGCACCGAACCCGCATCACGTGGGGGCCCACAGCTCCACAGCGCAGTGTTCAACCACTGAGCCACCAGGGAGGCCCTGAATGTCTCTCTCTTACTTGGTCCCCTTGCATTCCTGTTATAAGTGAAACCATTCAATATTTTTCTCTTTCTTTCTGGCTTATTTCACTGAGCATGATCCCTTCTAGCTCTATCTTTTATCAATTTGATATTATTCTCTAGCTACTTTCCCACCTTTATTTCTTTAATGTTAATATTATTTGGAATTTCTACTTAAATCTGTCTTTTACTCATGTAATTTCTTTCATAAAATTTTATTTGTTTCCATGATTTCCCCTATTATCAATAGTTAGGCAAAAGTCCTGCAAATGCACATATCTCATCTCTTTCTATACCACCTGTCTCATGATCTCTTGTGATCCTCAGGTCCTTATTTTCTGCTACCATCTCTGAAAGTCAGAAGGTACCTCAAATATCATATCCTACAGAACTATAATAATCAAATTATCATATCTCAGATCTGCTCTTTTTTCTGTAGTCTCTATCTCAGTTGTCAGTAGTGCCTTTTTCTCAATCAACATCGCATCTCAGAAATACTGTCTTCTTTGTTCCCTCTACATTTGATCACCAGTTGTCTCAGTCCCTCTCTAACTTATTTTGTGTATGTGTGTGAGTCACACCTCACATCCACACCTCATCCACACCTCAATTTCAACTGCCACAGTTTAGATCCAAGCCATTTTATACCCTCTGAACCATTTACCATAAATGTTTATCAGATTTTAATTCTCTTAACTCTGGTTCTCCATAATATGCAGTAAATAAATGGAAATACAGAAAACCCCAATGTAGCTTATCTCTCATCTTCACCTTCACCTTTGCTCATCAATACTATTAAAAACATTGTGCCCTTTTCTCTGTAGGTGATCCTTTGTACTCATCCTTCCAAACTAGCTGAAGTGTAAAAGATTTTCTTTTCTTTTTTATTTGTGCATACAAGCTGGGGTACAGGCCAAAGGCGTGGGGCGGCGAGAGGGTTCACCAGAGACAGAGTGGGGAGCAGAACAGGCAGATCGACGGAAATACACTGCTGAGGGGAGCAGTGGGTGAGGCAGGAGAGGTCTGCTGTGCCATGTGGGAGTCTCCCTGGCTAGGCGTTGAACTCGTGTTGCCGCTGCAGACAGCACCACAGCGCAGTACTTAGCCACTGCACCACTAGGGAGGCCCAATATTTTCTTTTTTAAGATTTTCTATTTTAAATCTTCATGACAGCACACAAGCAAAAGTAGTTATAATTTCCTTTATTCTCTAATAATAATTTTCACAAATTTAGGCTATTAAGGTCCCATCATACTTTGTTTATGGGTTTATATAAACAACAGATGCGATATTTTCCTACTACATGGGCAGTTCCTTAAAGGCAGAACCTTGGCTTTTAATCACTTTTGAGTTACCATTGTAAACTATACTCTAGAAAGATAAAAAACATTCAATAAATTGTGTTGATTTATTGAATGAATGATTGAATAATGTAGTATCCTCATAGGTTGACACATAGAATTGCAAAGTAAATTGTTTGTTGACTTTAATTAACATGAAGTAATAAGTAGAGTTTTTTGTTTCTTATTGTGTGTACAATTTTAGGACCTGGTTTCCACTTCCTACTTAGTTTTCATTGTGTGTCAAAACTATTAATGTTATAAATTTGTATTTTATGGACAATTTTTTTATCCTAGATTATCTGGCATATTTCTCAAAATTACATTTTATAAAATAATTATAAAAGAACAAATGTACGATACTAATTTATTTTTATGAAGACATCCCCCAATATTGATAGGAATAATTTTTCTTATGAATTTTCATATAGCATAGTTTATCAGTTCACACACTACATTCAAAGATAGCCTAGCTTGGGAATAGTATATTATTAAACAAAACAGAAAAATTCCAAGTAGCTAGGAACTTCAATCCTTAATGACTTTTCCTGCAACCCATGTTCCTCATTGCAAGAGTTCCCAAAAGGAGTCCCCCAAAAGCACCACTGTCAAAACAATATGACTAGGTTCACAACTCGGGTTTAAGACACCACCATACACTGATGCACAATGATTTCAGAAGCAACAAATTGGGGTGAGAGGGATTACCATTTTAAAGTGGATTAACTGACTTTTTTTTCCATCAATTATATATTTATCCTTACTATTTTTTATGCAAGGTATTTCTCCGTACTATTATATCTTTAAATTATATTCCCTCTTGTGCCAAGCAGCTGTCCAAAGCCTTCAATTAATCTATATTAATCTAGTTTGTTTATGAGAAGTGGCCTGCAGACGTGAATAAAAGCATTCACATATGTCCTGGAAAATTTTATTTTCATTATTTCAAAAATGTTGACACTTGTTTTTTATTTTTGACCTTGCTTTTATGTCAAATGTGGACAAAATTTTATAAATATGACAAACAGGTAGGATAACTTTTCCATTATCAAGTAGGATTTGGGAACACAGGAAATATTCAGGAAAAACAAAGTTATCCATTACAAATTCACTGAAACTCTGGAAAAAAGAATACTTCAAACTTACTTTCAGGATATATGGGTTAAACCTACTATACTGTGTGATAATTGTTTTCTCTTTGTACAGATGCCAGGAGTCTATTTAATTTTAGAAAACAGTGTTTACTCTAGGTACTGTTCTGGTTCCTAGGGATAAAGTGGACAAATAACAAACTCCAGCTTCACAGAGCTTATACTTTAGTGGTAAGAAAGATGATCTACATAAATAAATAAAATATAGAGGGCTTTTAGTAGTATAAATGCTACCTATGAATTAATATCAATGTAGCCATAAATCTCCCATTTTATCTTAAAACTTAGTAAGTTTATCTTAAAACTTAATAAGTTCCCACTAAATTTTCTCATTTCTTTATTTTCTGAACACTCTGGGCTTTTTCAACTCTCTTACTTTAATCTGTGATGCTTTAGCCACTGCACCCTGTCTTCTCTAACAATTTCTTTCTCTAAATGATTTGTGTTCCACTGGCAGCTCTGCATTGAAGAAAGTGATATATCCTGATGAAGCCATTAAGCACTGTACTACAGACATTAAGAGGATGATATAGACATGATTTCAATCAGGCAAAAGGAAACTACCCTAGTTCTGAGAAGGAAAAGCACTAGAGAGCTTAACCCACTCTGGTCTACATTTTCATTTCATTAGATTCAAATCTGGAGATGTCAGAGCAAATTAACACTTACCCCTCCCTACCCCGCCCCAAGACAATCACTGTAAGTATTATCATCAGATGCATGTTGAGCACCCACAGGGAGCAGGGTTGGGACTTAGAATACGCTGCACAATGAGAAGAACATAAACACAAACGGAGGAGAATTGGGTTGATAACATGAAAAATAATGCTAAAAGAAAGTTGGACTTTTTACTCTGTGCTGTCCTGAAGGTTTTCTTTAAAAGTCATTGTTCCATAGAGTCATGGTATTGTTTCCAAGCTCTGTTATAACCTCAATTTATATTTAAGTATCATTTAATTACCCCCACACTGAAAGTATTCTGATATTCAATTCTCAGTGAATTAGAGATGTAACTTGCTTTATGAAATAGATACTTAAATGGAATATAGAAATTATGCATTTTTGGTAAATCATGTTAAGAACTGTAAGGGCACTAATAGCAATAAGAGACAATTGTCTTTGAGGAAATGTACTTACCAAATGCAAAATTAGAATAATATTACCTTAATTTGATATTGTAGGGATGAATATGAAATAATAGAATATCTAAGGCATTTCACATAGAATGACTGCTCAGTTAAAGTTTAATTGAAATACTTTCAGATTATATTGTATGTTATGTGTACCTTTTGTATACATGCTATTAAATTATGTTCTGTAAAGAATATCATATTTTGTTAAAAGATTAATAATTCCTGTCTAAGAAATTAAATTATGTTTTCCCTTCAGGAGGGTCAGTTCAAAGTAGAAATTTTTAAAATCGTATTAAATTCTTTAGCAAATGATAGCTATTTCACTAAAACCTATGCTGACTTTAATAGTATACTCTCTTTGCTGATAAAATGTGAATTTTTAAGCATAAAAACAAAAATAAGCACTTACAATTAGAGCAAAAATATAAAACACTTCTTTTCCTAATGGTAATTTAAACAAGTTGAACACAGAGTATTTTCACCAGAAATCTTGTATTTATCCTGAAAAAAAAAATTGAATATATTTCAATCTTGTATTGGTGCCCCAGGTTCATAATTAATAGTACCAATTATTTAACTGAGCTATATTAGTATGAAGACCCCAGGGTCCATGGACTAGGAAGGACAATCTGCCTCTTCATAAAATCACATCAAACTACTCAGTTTTAAACATGCAAGGAGTGCTTTTATTATTTTCTCATTTCTTCCTTCATATCATATTGAAATTTTATAATTTTCAGTGTCATTTCGGGAGCTAATAAAAGCATCATCTCTCTTTGTAGTTATTCTAAATCAATGTGATCCTGAAGAAGAGAAACCGGTCATCAGAAAAGCAAAGGAAGTGAAAGACAATATAAACAGATGGGATTATATCAAAATAAAAAGCTTCTGTACAGCAAAAGAGACATTAAACAAAACTAACAGACACCCTACCAACTGGGAAAAGATCTTTGCACACAATACATCTGATAAAGGACTGATAACAAAAATTTACAAGGAACTCACACAACTCAACAACAAAAAAAGCCAATAACCCAATCAAAAAATGGGCAGAAGAGCTCAAAAGGCACTTCTCCAAAGAAGAAAAGCAAATGGCCAACAGATACATGAA